>JAODAL010017114.1:0-78712 GCA_025379985.1 Phyllomedusa bahiana
AAGTACTAAATAACGAACTCTTCCCCCTATTCTCAGGGGTCTTGGTCACCTTCACCACTTACTGTTGGTCAGATATGCCCATTTTCCATTGGAACGTAATTATTTACTTTACAATCTAATATTTAGAAAATTTAGTTTGAAGAGTTGAGTTCTAATTCTAAAGCTTACAAAATTTATTTTTAAGTGATTTGATGAAGTGCTGAACCAAACTATACATAATGCAATTAAATCATATTTTGTAATCACTGCTAAATTTCACTAGGTAACATAATGTCTCCTGACACAGTGTATGGCAACAAACAGAGATGAGCAGATGTTTTGTGCATTGATTCACAGATTGTTTTCCTTGCTGTTTTTGATTTTTGAATAAATGAAAGACATGGAAAGCTTGAATTTTTGGCTCATTCTTTGTTCAAATATAACGAACATCTCTCTTATAGAAAAATAAACTATTTGGGTAAACTTAAATGTTCTTCTAATTCTAAATACTCTCTGGCAATCAAACCTGGCTTCATTGTCACAAAAACTATAATCTATCTATAATCTATCTATCTATCTATCTATCTATCTATCTATCTATCTATCTGTCTATCTATCTACAGATATAGCAAAGAGCTACTTGACAGATAATGCACCATGATATCACATCAGAGAATGTTATCTCAACTTATTCAGTTCATTGCAATGACCTTTGTTTTGAGATAAGAACAATTAACAAGAAAAGCTGTGATATTACTGTCAAGCTAAACTCTGCTACATCCATTCATATCAACAAACTAAATGAATGTGTTTCTTAGGTATAAAGTAATTATAACAGACATTTAGATGCAACTGTAGACAGATATGTTAAATTCTATCAATTTACATTTAACCCAGCTCTTTTAATATTCATTGACTTACCTCAGTCAGATTCTCGCCTTTCATTTCTATTTGATTAACTATATTCTTATTATCAGAAGACATTTTTTAGATGTTGACCACAGTATTCAACAACTCATATCCATCTGTCAAACCTGACATTCACATTCCTAACAGTTAGTTAAAAAAAAGTTTTTACGTAGCCTAATAGTCTTAATTATTTACAAAATGTTTTTCTTTTCCGCTCCACACTTAACTACTTTTGTTCATTGGTTTAATTGCTGAAGCTAATGTTTAAGTTAAATTATAGTAAGATGGCCAAGATCTTGTTAAACAATAGTTGCTGAGGGAGAACAAAACTAGTTGGGCTGTATCTATTTAAAAAGTCAATATTTAATTCACCACGTCATCTAACCTTGTAAAACATGTTATTTACTACACCCAAGATCATTTCTCTGATAAACATACAATATTCTGCATTCTTTTGGCAATCTATGGGAAGTATAAGTCAGGAGAATTTTCCGACATATACCCCTGACAGAAGGGACAGGAAGTAATAAAAATGGAACCTGTGACCAGTGACAAGGTTATGGGAGTCCAAGGCTCATTGATGTGTGAGGGAAGTTAAAATTAGTCTGGCTGATCTGATCCCACAGAAGTAAATGTTTGCTATAATAAAAGGTTGTCAGAACACACAGTGCACTGTTGCTTTCCGCCAATCACTGCCAAAAGCACTTGTGGCATATAAGTAACAAAAGTGTACCATAGAACAGTCCTTGGTAGTGTATCAAGAGGTCTGAAGACAGGCCCTTTGGGCTTGGTCACACTCCCAGAGAGGAAAACATAGAGAGAGGCTACTGAGGAGGTCGGGAGAAGAGTGAGGAAAAGTCCCTCAGGAGAAGTGTGAATGTGATAAAGATGTGTACCACTGCCTGGTGTCATGGAGACAAAATGTAACGTTCACAAGTTCCAGTGTCATGAGTAAAAGCCTGAGTTTTCTCTAAATAATTGTGTTGTCTGCAGTTACTGAGCGCCGGTGCACCACACGTTTGACACTTCACCTTTTCTCCGCCATAAGTCACCATCATAGAACCTGCAGGTTGCTCTGGGCGACCCTTTAGATACAGAGCATACTTCCAATCACTATATGTGGCTGGAGTAAACAGTAGTTTAACTTTCACAGATTTTCTTTGCCTTTTACTCAGAAATTCAGCATCAACTCATATAACCCTATAGATGACAGAGCTTGGCTTTTCTCCATCTTTCACATCCTGCTCTCAGATAGGGAGGCAAAAACCACCTGACAGGAGCATGAGCATATAGTAATATTATTCCTGAGCTGCTTGACCATACAGGGCACAGCAATAGGACTGCCACTTAAAGGGGTGCATGTGCATACAGTACAGTATTACTCCTGAGCTGTTTAACCATACAAGGCAGAGCAAGAGGACTGCCACTAAAAGGTTTTTTTTTTTACTACAATGATTAGCTTTCAAAATGCAGGGAAAGGGAGATTAAGACTTTTACTAAATACAGTGCTCTTTTGATATTGCCCTGGTCATGTGATAAGAGAGATTTTATCTGCTCTGAGTGCACACAAGTGTCTCTAGGTTACTGTTCATATTTCCCTTCCTGATTAGACAGAGAATATGGAGTGATGTCACCATGGCCATGCAGCAGAACAGTATCTTTATCTCTAACAAGATTAGATGTTTATCTTTGATAAGCACTTGTTTTCACTTCTTGGAGCCCTGTTTACTACAGATTTGTTTACTACAGATTAAATCTCCTGCACTTATGTCACTGAAACAATCAGCTAATTATAGAGGAGCTAAGTATGTAAAAACCACTGCTTAAAAAACCCCCACAGCCGGGCCCAAGGAGGGTGATTTGAAGCGGGTCTGGGACCCCTGTAAAAAACCCCATGGTTAAAAAACCCCCTTTTTAAACGGGGGGTTGTGCTTCGGCATTTGAACATCAGGTGGGCCCAATATTGTGACTGTCATATGAGCAATTGTGGCTATATTGTGGGAAAAGAAATAAAAGCAAGAGTCTGCACAACAATCAGAGGGACCTTTCAATTTGCAACTAAAGGAATGTCCCCATGCATTTCTAAGAAGTTTTTGGAGATTTTAAAAATTATTCTTAAAATTTTTTTACCCCACAATCAGCACTTCAGTGTTAATTATAACTTCAGGAGGAATTTTTAAAGCTTTTTTAAATAGGGTGGTTCCCAAGACTCATCAGCCCAAAAACTGTGCGAGGGTAAATAAAAAAAAGGCAAACCTTCCCGGGTTTATTTTTTAGGAAAAACAAAATGATTAAATTTTTACCGAAATTTATGCAGGAAAAAAAACTGGAAAACCAATATGAAAATTTTTCCCTTTAGTTCATAAAGGGTAAGAGCTGCTAACCCCCCAGTCACTTTGGGAGATGCACCTCCTATTATTTTGTGCAGGACATTTTTATCATTTTTGCCCTTTGGTACGTCTTTTTATAATTGAGCTTTTCAAAGGAGGCAGGGGGGGGAGGGGATGCTAAAAGGAAGCCTCGGCAGGGTTTTTAAAACCCTTTAAACCCCGCCCGGCGCTCTGTACTTTTGGACTTTAAGAAGCACCCGTTTTCCCCCAAATATAAAGGGAAAAAAAGTGTTTATTATATCTGAAAAATAGGGGTATATGTACATATCATTGTTAGTTACATTTGTAATAACAAGCGGTTTTTCCCTTTTTATCATGTTATACTTATTAGTTAGTGTTTTTGGAGTATCTTGGGTCTTTTACTGTCTGTTTTTTTAAAATTTTAAAATTTTTTTGGGTTATTTTATTTTCAATCATCATCAGTCAAATCTTTATTTTATTGACCTAGTGGCATACAGTTTATTTATTTTTTGGTTGTAGTTTTTTAAAAGTATGCATTTTCTTGGCCGTAAAATTTTTTTTTGATATGGGTGTTTCGTTCTTGCCCATATCATATTGAAAGGGGAACCACCCAAAAAATTCTATGTTGGGTGGAATGTGAAAAAAAAACATATTTGCTCCATTTTTGCAGAGGTTTCACTTTTGGGGGCTTTTACTGTTAGTAGGGGTTGAGGGATTACTTTTGGCCCATCGAAATCGGGGGATGGTCGTTAGTCGGCCATAAATCGAAAAGCTATTTGATGGTCGATGATAGATGACACCGAGGGCCCAAATTAAAGTCTAGGGGGAGAAAAAAAACCCCTTCTTCTTAACCCAAAACGGGCGGAAAAGGCTGAAAATTAACACCCCAAACGGGGTCAAAATGGTAGTGCACCCCTTAGGTCCCAACTTAGGTTTTTTAAAAGCCAAAAAAAAAAAAACCCACAGGACCATTAAACCCCTGTTTTTGCAAAACCGAATAAACCCTTAAAACCCTGCATGACCAAAAATTTAAAAAAAGTTCCAGGGGGCGATGATTTAAAACCACCCTTTTTTATTTGAATGGAATTAAAATTTCCCCCTGCCCCTGGAACGCAGATGACCCCCAAAACCCGATGACCCCCAAATTTTTAAAAAGGTCCCGGGAAAAAGGGTTTTTCCCAACCCCTTTTTTAGTTTAAATTGGAATAGACTACCCCTTTTCCCTGGGCCCCCAGATGAGCCCAAACCGCTTTGGCCCCCAGTTTAAAAAAAGTCCCGGGGAAAACGGAGTTTTGAACCCCCCATTTTTGTTTCAGGGAAATTTTTGACTAAAACCTGCCCGGGCCCCAAAAGCATGACCCCCCAAAACCTGAAAGACCCCAGTTAAAAAAGGCCCGGGAAAAAAAAGGAGTCTTTTCAACCCCCTTTTGGGTTTCATGGACATTAAACTTTTACCTGTCCTGGGCCCCCAGCTGACCCCCAAAAACCTGCAGACCCCATTTAAAAAATTCCCGGGGAAAAAAGGGTCTTTAAACCCACCTTTTATTTTCATGGCCAGGGACTAAATCTTTCCTGGGCCACGCATGACCCCCAAAAACCTGCGCCCCCAGTTTAAAAAAAGTCCCGGGAAAAAAGGAATTTTAAACCCACCATTTTAGCCCCCACGGGAAATTTGGATACCTGTCCGGGGCCCCAGCAGGGACCCCCAAACCTGCATGCCCCCCACATTTTAAAAAAAGTCCCGGGAAAAAAAAGGGGGGTCTTTCAACCACCATTTTATTTTCATGGAAAATTGATAAAACCTGCCCGGGGGGACGCATGACCCCCAAAAACCAGCATGCCCCCCGATTAAAAAGTCCCCGGAAAAAGTAAGTTTTTTCCCAAACCCCCTTTTGTTTACTGGACTTTGGGGACTTACCTGTCCTGGGCCCCCGCATGTTCCCCCAAACCGCATGACCCAGATTAAAAGGTGCCGGGAAAAAGGGAGTTTTCAACCCCCATTTTATTTTCACGGGAAATTTGACTATCCCGGGCCCTGGGCCCCCGCATGACCCCCCAAACCTGCTGCCCCCGTTTTAAAAAGTCCCGGGGAAAAAAGGAGTCTTTAAAACCCCCAAATTTTTAGTTTCTTTGGAATTGACCTTCCCTTTTCCCGGGGCCCACGCATGACCCCCAAACCCTTTGCCCTGACCCCCAGTTTAAAAAAGTCCCGGAAAAAGGGTCTTTCAACCACCTTTTTTTATTTTCCCACGGAAACATTGCCCTATACCGTCCGGGGCCAAGCTTTGACCCCAAAACCGGGCAGACCCCAGTTTAAAAAAAAGGCGGGAAAAAAGGAGTTTTTGGGAACCCACCCTTTTTGTTTCATGGACTTTGGGGATTAAAACCTGCCCGGGGGCCAAAAGGGAATGACCCCCAAAAACCCCGGGCATGCCCCAGTTTAAAAAGTCCCGGGAAAAAAGGGAAAGTTTTTTCAACCCCCAAATTTTATTTTTCACGGGGGAAAAATTGCTATCCCTGTCCTGGGCCACGGGCAGGGCCCCCCAAAACCCTGCATGACCCAGTTTAAAAAAATTTTCCCGGGGAAAAAGGAGTCTTTCAACCACCATTTTTTTTTTCACGGGGACTTGGGACTTCCCGCCCTGGGCCCCCCGATGACCCCCCAAACCTGAATGCCCCCAGTTTTAAAAATTGGGGGAAAAAAAGGGAAATTTCTTTCAACCACCTTTTTTGTTTCATGGACTTTGGGATTTATCCCCCTGTCCGGGGGCCACGGGCATGAGCTAAAAACCTGCATGACCCCCAGTTTTAAAAAGTGGGGGAAAAAAAAGGAGTCTTTAAACCACCATTTTGTTTTAGCGGGCCCAAAGACATCCCTTTCCTGGGCCCCCAACATGACCCCCAAACCTGCATGACCCCAGTTTAAAAAAAGTGGGGGAAAAAAGGAGTCTTTCAGCCCCCCTTTTTTAGTTTCACTGGACTTTGGATTTTACCTGCCCTGGGCCACAGATGAGCCCCAAACCGCTTTGCCCCCAAAGATTAAAAAATGCGGAAAAAGGAGTCTTTAACCCCCATTTTAGTTTCACTGGCCCATATATTTTCCCTGTGCTGGTAGCATTTTGCCCCCCCCTTTAGGGAGTGCGGCCCAAATTTGAGTTCATTTGGGAAAAATCCTGGTGGTTAACGCTCCTGTTCCCCCAGGTGCCCTTTTTCTTGGCTTTTCCTTTTTCTCATTTTACTCAATGTGCGGGAAAAAAATTTTGTCTCTGTACTTTTTTTCGTCCATGCTCCCTACCATGTCCTCGGGAATTAAACCTAATTGGCCCAATTTTTCCCTGTACCCCCTTTGTACAATTAGAGGAAAAATTTTTTTTTACCAGTATTTTGCAAGGCAAGTTTTTGGTATTTTTAATTCTAGAAAACCTTTTTTTAAAATTGGAGGGAAACCCCCCTTTCCCCTTTTTTTTCCCCTTTTTTTAATTGTATTAAAGGGGTTTTCTTCAAAAAGGGGGTTTGATAGCTATGTTAAAGATTTTGAAAAACAATTTCATTTTCCCAATATGTGTCCATTAAAAAGTGCCCTTACCTTTTCCCGTTTCTGACGCACCATCCCCCTTGACCCACCCCTTGGGAAATTGTTGAAAAAAAATGTCTGTTAGAAACCACATTTTTTTTAATGGGGACCTGTAGTATACTGCATGTCCACGCAAAATCCCCCCAAAAATTCCCAAAGCATGCCCCATGGCCACTTTGGCCAATTGTGAAGAACAAAGTCGGGTTAGAAAAAAATTTTTTTTTATAATAGGCCCTGTATATCGTGCATGCACAGCAAAATCCCCCCAAAAAAATTCAAAGATGCCCCTTGGCCATTTGGGGGAAAAAAATTGGAAGAAAAAAATGTTGTTAGACAAAAACATTTTTTTTTTAATGGGGACTTGAGTATGCTCCCAGTTCCCGGAAAAAATTCCCCAAAAAAATTAAAAGCACCCCCCTTTGGGACCCCACTTTGGAAAATTGTGAAAAAACAAATGTTGTTAGAAAAAATTTTTTTTTTTTAAAAATTGGGGACCTGAAAAGTATAGTTTCCCATGTCAAACCCAAAATCCCCCAAAAATTTTCAATCATGCCCTTTTTAAGCCAGTTTGGGACAATTGTGAAGAAAAAAAAGTCGGGTTGAAAACAACATTTTTTTCTAAATAAAAAACCTGGGGAATTGTTTGCATTTAAAAGCGGGAGGGCCCCAAAAAAATTAAAAAAAAGGTTTCGGGCCACTTTTAAAATTTGAGGTGGGGGGGAAAATACCACTTAAAGCCACATTACTTTTCCCAAAGGACCATGATTATTGTTTGTATCTACAGAAAAACCCCCCCCAAAAAAAATTTTAAAAAAGGAACTTCTCAGCCATTTTTAAAAATTGTTGAGGAGAAATGCCACTTAAACCCCCAAAATTTTCTTTTCCCAAAGGCCCATGATTATTGTTTGTTCTCCGCAAATGACCCAAAAAATTATAAATATGACTTTCCCCACTATTAAAAAATTGTGGGGGAGAAATGCCATTAAAAAAAGCCCATTTTTTTTCCAAAGGCCCCTAATTATACGTATCTCACATCAACATGCCCCCCCAAAACCCATTGAAAAATGCAAAAATTCTAAAGATAAAGTGAGGTAAATGGAAAAGGGTTTTGTTGTCAGGGAAAACCTTGCTGTCTTTTCAGTCTCCTCAAAACCCCAGAAAAATTTAAACCCTGTTGGGAAAAGAGAAAAAATTGCAGAAAGAAATGATCTTTTTAAAAAAAAAAGTTTTCAAGAAGGGCCATTTCTGGGTTTTAAGGGAAAGTGAAGTAGACTGGCAACTAATCGGTGAACCCCGGCAAATTTGGGGCCCCCAAAAATCAAAGAGATCCTGCCCGATTCAAAAATTTTTATGAAAAATCCAAAAGGGCCACCCTTATCTGTGGGAAAACCCGGTGCGTTTGTCTTTTAAAGGCCCCCTCCCCCTGTGCTTTAAGGTCCCCTCAGTTGGAGGGGGGCTGGGGAGGACAACACCCCAAAGGCGGGGACGAGCGAGCTGGGCCATTGTTTCCTTTTGGGTACCCCGAAGCTATTGGGGCCCGGGAAAAAATACCCAAAAAAAAACGGTTTTGGACCCGTGTCGATGAAACCCTGATTTAAGTGGTCTCGTGTGTTTGGGTGTGTTTCCCCGCATTGCATGCGTTGGGGGAGGTGGTAAATAAAAATTGCCCGAGGTCACCCATTGGGGTTCTGCCCCCTTGCCTTTCTGTGCTGCCGCTACGGGGTATTTTGGGACTCTATGCTGTCACGGCTGATGTTGTTCCACCCTGAAATTTGGAAAAAAACGTGAAGCGGGCGAAAAGATGTTTCCCGTTGATTTAATCAGCAAGGGGCCCATTTCCTGATTTTACTCTTTTATTTGGGTGGGTTGGGGAAAGGAAAATGCTGGTTTTGTTTTGTACCCGGGGACCAGGGGGGTTTGGCCCCCCAAATAACTGTTGTTATTTTGATGGCCTTAATTTCGAAAGGGTCATGTTGGGGGTAAATGGGGCACGCACTCATGTGAGGGGGATGGAAACCTTTATTTCCCAAGGCCCCCTTTGGGTCGAGGGGCCCCTAGCAAAAATGATCTTCCTTTACTTTTCCTGCCTCCAAAATTTGTTTTCCAATCTTTCCAAAGGGAAAGGGGGGGACGCGGTAAGTCGGGGTCTTTGGGAAAACCCCCCCTTCCTCCTCCCCCTCCTCCGCTGCCTCCGGGACCCGTTAAAAACCCCCGCCCTGACTTGCCTTTAGATGAGCACCCTGGGAGCTGATGCGCTGCCTTTTTCACTAGCCCTTGACCCCCAACCCCCTGCCAATTTAAAAACCCAATTTAAAAATTGGGGAAACGTTTGGGGTTTTTGGATTGCGGAGGGGAAAGGCTCCCCTGTCCCCATCTGTGGGGCCCTTCTCCTCCCCCACGCTGGCCCGGGGCCCGTTGTTTTGAGTGTCCAACGATCGTTCCCGAATTAAGGGTCACCACAATGTCAGTGGGCAAGGTCATTTTCCCCACTGACCAAATTTTGGGGGGGCTTCTTCAAAAAACTGGCAAAGGGTGGTGGGAGAGCTCTTTCACCGCCTCCACTTCGGTGGTCAACACCCCGGGGGTCCGACCGTTTCTTGTCGGGGATGTGTACTTCGTACGGGGTAATGGCATTGCGCTGCCCCACAAAGCTGGAGATTTTGGAGGGGGAATTCAGCGTGTTTTCCACATCAAACCCATGAGCCCGGGTTTACGGGGAGGCCAAGTGACGTTGCAACGCACCAGGTGGGTGAAAACAGGGGGTTGCGAACGGCGGGGGTGTGAAATCGACTTCGAGCCTTCCTCGCAGGCAGTCCAGACCCAGGTAGCTCTTTAGAAATTTCGGAGACAAAGGTTTTGACATGTGCCAGGCAAGGGATGTGCTCCGCTTTCCCATTTAAGGGGGGGCCAAACAGATTTGCCCCTTATCGCCACCCTTCCCCGGCACAAGGCTCTTGTCACCCCGCCAGGCTCGGTTTTCCGGGTTTGGGAAAAGCCGTTTCCCCGCTCCCGACCTGTGTGGGGGGCGGTCTCCAAAACAGATTTTTCAACACGGGGCCCGGTTTTTTTTGGGCCGTGATGCCACCCGAGGGACCTTGGGGGAAAAAAACCCTGACCCCCCCCCCCCTCCCCCCGCGGGGTTTTGAAGAACCCGGTTTTGCGCCAAGCCCGAGAGCCACGCACCCCCCGGGGGCATCCACCGAAATCCCCCGTGAGCTTTCCAGAGGGTTTTAGCGGGTTGGGGTTTTTTACAGTCCCCTGTTGGGGTGGCAGTGGTAGATTTGGGCTTTTCGGGCCAAAAGGAAAGCAGAAAACGCGCTTGGAAAAATTGATGCCCCCGTGGTGGCCCGGGGGGAGGGAGGCTTTTTGGCCAAAAAAAGCCCGCTCGGCATCTGATATTGGGGGGGAGGCAAGGGCCCCTTTATGTGGGGGGAAACCCATCTGTGTCCCCCAGAGGGAAAAGGGAAATTTCCAAGGCCAAAAACCTGGGGTGGGCCGACATTCAGTGTTTTGGCTTTGGGATGGTTTGGGTTTAAAGTGTTTTTTTTGCTCCCAAACCGGAAGAAAAAGGCTGGCTGCTAGAGGCCCGCTGTACGGGTGCGGGGTCTTTAAAATGGGGGAGGGAAGGGGTAGGAGAGTCTTGGTGGTGTGGTGGTACTGGGGCGATGGTGGAGGCTGAAGGGGTGACCCCTGTCATGACTCTGAGGACATGGCAGCTGGGAAGTTGGGGTGGCGGAGGAGGAGGGGCGGAGCAGGGGGTTGACAGTGGTTGGAGGCCCCGGCGTCGGTCTGGCCTTTTTTGGCCAAGTTTGCCCATTTCAAATCATGATTCGCTGCATGTGCTAGTTTTGGTGGGGGTTAACCCCAAAAGGTTCTTCCCTCAATTTATGCGTTTAGGCAAAGGCGGCATATGACATCGCGGGGTAAATCAGAGGCTTGTAAAAAAGGGGCCCGGCTTGAGAGGCCCTGGCCTTTTTGACAGCAAAAGCGAGGACGGGGTTTGCGCTGCCCGTGGGGCGGAAAATAATCAGCGGACTTCTGGACTGCCCCCCCCTTTTGGGGGGGGAACCCCGTACTGACACTATCCCATGTTTCCCCTGTCCAGTGATGAATGTCAAAGAAATTCTGTGAAAAGACCACGTTGGTCCGCATGTCGTCATCTTCTCATCACACAGGTGATTGGTCGCCCTGACATTCTGCACCCGGAGCTGCGGGTACAGAAGAGGGACTGAAAGGGTTGCCGACGCCCGGGTTTTTCCCCGATTGACCGGCTTCCTTTCCTCCCTGATGGCATCAGTAAAATGGGCGTCAGAGCAGACAAAATCCCCCTTTTTGGCCTCTTGATCTTTTAACAGCCTTCTGACCCAACCCTTTTGTCATCAAAGAGGTCTTCAGAAAATGGATTTCCACAGTGGTGGGCACGAGTGACATTTGGGCTGCTTCATGTTGGACAATGCTGTGAGTGTGACGACATTTGGGGCCCGTGACTGGGGGAACGAGGGGAAAGATGTGGATGAGGTTGCATTAACCCTGAAGGACAGATTGGCGACGGTTATTACGAGATTCACAGGGCCCTGAAGGAGACAGGCCTGAGGGTCCGAAATGACGACCCGCTGGCATGCGGTTGTCGCCAGCACGGGAAGGGCCCCTTCTCTCTTCCCCTTCCCTCCTGTTTTTTCCCCCTTCTTTGCTTGTTTACCCCCTGAATTGCTCCATGTTCAAAAAGATAAAAATTTGAGAAGGTATGGAAGATTTTTGGGAAAATTTTCTCTTTTTAAAAGATGGCAAATCACAGCTTTTCTCAAATCCTCAAATCAAAAAAAAAATTGTGCTTTACATTTATCAAAGTAGATCTTAACAAAGCGGCCTGCGCCAAAGTAAAAAAAACACGTTCTGAAATTTTCGGTAAAAAAGGTATTTTTTGTCACCTTTCAATTCACTGTGGTGACTACAAAATTGCGTATTCACATTTAATGCAGGGCCTCAATGAACAAAGCTGTGTGCGCCAAAGTGAAAAAACACGTATCTGAAAGTTTCGGATAATAAAAGGTTTTTTTTGGCCCTATCAATTTCCCCTGGGGTAATACACATTGTGGATTAAATTTAACTGCAAGGGTGGCTCCATCAAAAAATCTGGACTGGGCAAAAGTGAAAAAAACCGTTCTGTAATGTATTCGGATAATAAAAGGTTTTTTTTGGCACCTACAATTCACCGTGGTGACTACAAAATTGCTGTATTAAAAATTTAACTCCCCAAAGTAAATCTTCAAAAAGCGGCCTGCCCCAAAGTAAAAAAAAAACACGTATCTGAAATGTATTCGGATAATAAAAAGGTATATTGGCCCTTTAAATTCACCTGTGGTGATAAAAATTTGCTGTATACACATTTAAGTGCAAGGTGCCTCAATGAACAAAGCTGTTAGTGCGCAAAAGGGTGAAAAAAACATGTATCTGTAATGTTTTTCCCGATAAAAAAAGGTATTTTTGGCACCTTTAAATTCCCCTGTGGTGACTAAAAAATTTTTGTATTTAAGTGCAAGGTGCCTCAATGAAAAAAGCTGTAGTGCCCCCAAAGTGAAAAAAAACGTATTGAATGATTCGGATAATAAAAGGTTTTTTTGGGTCACCTTTCAATTCCCCTGTGGTAAATACAAAAATTGCTGATTAACATTTAAGTCAGGTGCCTAATGAAAAAGCTGTAGTGCGCCAAAGTGAAAAAACTTTACTGTAAGTATTCGGATAAAAAAAGGTTTTTTTGGCCCCTTTTTAAATTTTCCACCTGTGGTGACAAACAAATTTGCTGTATTAAAATTTAACTGCAAAAGTGATTACAAAAAGCTGGCCTGCCCCAAAAGTGAAAAAAAAACGATCTGAATGTTTGGGAAAATAAAAGGGTATTTTTGGCACCTTTTCAATTCCCCTGTGGTGCTAAAAAATTTTGCTGTATTAAATTTTAAACTGCAAAATAGATCTTTTTCAAAGCGGGCCCTGCCCCAAAGTAAAAAAAAACCACGTATTGAAATGTATTGGATAATAAAAGGTATTTTTTGGCACCTTTCAATTCACTGTGGTAATAAAAAAATTGCTGTATTACTTAAGTGCAAGGGCCTCAATGAAAAAAGCTGTGTGCGCAAGTAAAAAAACCACGTATTGTAAGTTTCGGATAATATAATGTTTTTTTTTGGCACCTATCAATTAAACTGTGGTGACTACAAAATTGCTGTATTCACATTTAAGTGCAAGGTGCATAATGAAAAAAGCTATAGTGCGCAAAAGTGAAAAAAAAACGTATTGAAAATGTATTGGATAATAAAAAGGTATTTTTTGCACCATTCAATTAACCTGTGGTGACTACAAAATTGCTGTATTCACATTTAAGTCAAGGTGCCCAATAAAACAAAGTGTAGTGCGCCAAAGTGAAAATACACGTATCTGTAATGTATTGGGAAAATAAAAGGTATTTTTGGCACCTTTAAATTCCCCTGTGGCGACTACAAATTGCTGTATTACATTTAAGGCAAGGTGCCTCAATGAAAAAGCTGTAGTGCCCCAAAGTAAAAAACCCCCCACTTTCCCTGTAATGTATTCGGATAAAAAAAGATATTTTTTGATTATCAATTCCCTGTGGTGACTACAAATTTGTGCATTCACTTTAATGCAAAGTAGATCAAATCAAAAAAGCTGCCTGCGCCAAAGGGAAAAAAACACTATCTGAAATGTATTTATAATAAAGGTTTTTTGGATTTCAATTCACCTGTGGGATAAAAATTGTGTATTCACTTTTAAAGTGCAAGGTGCCTAAAATGAACAAAGCTGTAGTCCCCCAAAGTAAAAAAACACGTATTAAAATGTATTGGATAATAAAAGGTATTTTTTGGCCCCTATCAACCTGTGCTGATACAAAAAGGGTGGATTCTTTTTTTCTGCAAGGGGATATAACAAAGTGGAATGGGCAAAATTAAAAAAAAAAAACCCTATCTAAAATGTTACTGATAATAAAAGTGGAGTTTTGCACCTAACAAAGAGACCTGCAGTTATAGAAAGTTGGTGTTTTAAATAAGTTCGGTTTCCCCAATTCCGGAAATATTTCAATAAAAAAACTGTTAATAATAATATTGCAGTGCAAGTCTACACTAAGTCTGGTGAAATTTATCCCGTATTCTTTATAGGGCTTGTCTGGTTGCCGGCGGGGCCCCCCCCCCCCTCCGCGCTTTCAGCGGCACATGCTCCCTTTAAAAAAATTTTCTACCTAAAATACAAAAAATTTCCCTCTCTAATCTAACTAAGTTGTAAGGTCAAGTAACGTAGAGCTTTTCCCGTGAAGAAATAGAAAAATTTCGTGAGCTGTTTGGACACAGGCAGAGGCATGTCTATGCTATGAGACGCTGAGGACATGATATGAACAGGAAGGGGTGTTCTATGTAAAAGAGGTCATGTGATTTTTTCCCGCCCAAACGAACCCTATACATCCCAGTCATGCGTTGCACACACATTACCATGCTTTATTCTGAAGCTGATTTTCTGGCCCCCAAAAAATGAAGGAAGGCCCTAAATGGGGCGATTTAATAGAGTGCAAATTTTTAAACCCAAATTATTGCATGATTAAAAATTTTGTCAACATAAAAAATGTGCCCATTTCAACTTTGTCGATAATAATCGCTCAACACTACTGTTCAGTATAATTGAAAAGTTATCTGTATTTCCCCAAATTGTACAATTCCCTTAAAAACAATGTGTTGCTTTATTACTTTTAATCTTTAAAAAAAAATTAAAAACATTCTCAACTTTTTAAAGTACCATTTTCTGCAACCAATAACTTTTTTGTTTTTTCATCTATGGACTCGAACAATCTCTTGTTTTTCACGTGTACCCTTTAGCGTTTTTAAGTACCGTTTGGGATACATGCAACTTTTTGATCACTTTTTATTCCAATTTTTGGGAACATGAAATAATCAAACAAAACCTGAATTTTGACATTGTTTTTTTTTTCTTCTACGGTGTTCACAATACAAGATGAATGGTGATCTATTATAAATACAATGGAATTTTACAAATGCAGCAATACCAGTTATGTGTGACTTAATTTGTGACTATTTTTTATTTTTTTATTTAGTTTGAAAACTTTTTTTTTTCACTTGTACATATAGTCCTTCTGGGGTACTTGACTACTAGGGGGCACTAGCTCTTTGACACCATTCTGCATTATATACTATTGCAGGAAGTAATATTAGTAGTGACATGGCAGCTACGGAAGCCGTCATTAGGCTTACAACTCCCATGGCAGCACTCCGCACCCCATTATCTTGTCACGAAGGAGGGTGATTGGGGGAAGGAACAGTGCACAGAACGGTTTCTAATTCATTTGCAACTGCGTCTAAGGGGTTGAAAAGCAAGGATTGTATCAATCTTTGATCCCTGCTGGTAGCAGCAGGTGTCAACTGTAATTAACAGCCAGCACCCACTGCCTTGATACCAACAGCATGACATACCATATGTCGGTAAGCAGTGTCGAACTAGGGTGCCTATGACAAACCAGTGGAATAATCTGCCTCTTGCTTTTTGGCTCTTTCTCTCTGCCCTTCTGCCTCTCCCAATGATGTATATGCAGTTTAAAAGAAACTTCAGGTCTACCATGCTTAAGGGTTATATCTAAGTTTCCCCTGTGGACCAGTCCAAGCCTGGCAGTAAGGGTTCATCACAAGTGTTAGCATGAAGGCATCAAAGTCTAACAATGCTGTTAACCATATAAAAATTGATTTTTGTGGTCTGTTCTTTACACATGGCCACACAACTGGATTGTTATAAGCAGTAACGCAGAAAAACGATAGGTGGGGTTAATGGGAAGTTTCCCAGGCTCCTTTGGTCCGTTGCTTTACATCATCTGGCTATTTAACCGGGTAGCACATCCTAACTCGTGAGGCAGTGAATAAGGGCAAGCTAGCCCGAAACGCGTCGCCGATTGAGGTGGCAGTTGCCACTAGTGTCCCCTGTGCCATCTATGTAATTTTTGCCGAATAAAAGTTTTTTGCTACTCACCGATACACCTGTTTGCTGGAATCGCTTCTTTGGAAACAAGATTGTGTGATCACACAACTGGATTGATGTGCTCCACTTTTAGAACATAAGTAAATCAATTATTTTGGAAAGCTTTAGACTTGGTTTCAGCTCTGTAGGACCTGTCATTCCTGACCTGTCATTAATTTGCAAAATATCACATTTCTGCACACAACAACCCAGCCATTTGTCCTTACTTACTGTGAACAGACTATACCTGCACTGAATTTTAACATAAATTGCAACGCTTTCAGGCCAGTTCAGCCCCCAAAAAAGGAATCCTTTACTTGGATGAAAGACTCCTGCAGCAACCACATGGTTGCTGCCCAAGCTGTCAAAACCATCTTTTCAGACCCAAGCCCGTCTCCAGGCTGACCAGCTACACCTCATGGAACAGTGAGATGCTGAAATTCTCCAGTAGACTGAGGCATGACTGCAGTCTCTGTGAAATAGATGAGCAGCAGAGGCTCCACAGCAGACCCAAGCCCATCTCCAGACTGACCAGTATCAAACAAAGTTTTTAACAGCAAAACTAAAGAGACCTGTGTGAAGCAGAGTAATTCTTCTAGTACTATACGAATTGGGGAGAGGTAAACACCACATAAAATACATATCATGCAAAATACAATACAGGTTAGTGCAACAAAGTCTCACCCTGAAACATTTCAGCAGAAAAAATAGCTTCTAATGTCATTGGTAAAGCAAAGAATGACTTAAGGATCATGGAGAAGCATTAATAAAAACTAAATAAATAAAAGATATGACTAAGATGGAAATGGATCTGCCTCTCCTCTTTATCATCAGTTTATCAAAAGACAGTAGCATCACTAGAAATATGGTGCAAAAATATTGACGTGTATCATGGCATGTCAGAGTTTTATGTCCCATACTACCTGAGAAGCCAACATTACTTTACTGGTGGGCACGAAAATAAATGTTCACCTGGTGAGGAGCCATTTTGAGCACAAGGGTTCTAGCAGGACAAAAGATTGTATTACTTGTATTCCTATAGAAACTGCAGTATGCTAACATTTAAAAAACAGGACATTTTTAACTACCAGGATAAATCTTTTTTGACTGAAGCAACACCAGCAATACATTTCTGTGTATTTCCACTGTAATCTACCAACATTATTGATCTGCTAGTGGCCCTACCCTTCCTGATAAGTCTTGTCTACTCTCTCAAAAACAGTGAGCATCAAAAATAAAAAATATACCCCTTCCGAACATTGGACGTATGGGTATATCATAGACGGAAAGGGGTTCCTGCACAAGCATGTACCCATACATCCAATATGCTGTGCGGGCTCAGAAGCTGAGCCTGCACTATCAGCATCAGGAACTAGCTATATATTACAGTTGCAGACCTGTACCAACGACCAGGACCTGAGTCAACGCTGGTCCTGGCTGATTAACTTCTTAGATACCGCAGTCAATTGCGACCATGCATCTTAAGGGAATGGACAGAGGAAGGAGGTTCTCGTTGTCTCCATGAGCCAATGGTTGCCATAACAAAAGGTTCTGTGATGTCTGTGATGTCACCATGCCAGCCCATGCCGAGCAGACCATGGTGGCTGACAGTTATATATTACATTGTAGTACAGTCATGTACTTTCATTTGTTATACAAGGGATCAAGCAATCATTGAGTCTAGCCCCTAAGGGGAAAAATAAAGTGAAAATAAGTAAAAAAAGTAAAGTAAAACACGCTCACTACATTTTCCCATTACAAATGTAACCCTAAAAAAATAAAAAATGAACACATATTTGGTATTCTGCGTGCTTAAAAACCTAATCTATAAAACTATCATATTATTGAACTTGCATGATCACAGGCATATATAAGAAAATACAATGGTAGAATTGTGATATTTGTTCATCCCACGGTACATAAAATGAAATAAAAAGTGATCAAAAAGTCATATGACCCCCAACATGTCTGTCTGTTCATCCCACACAAAAAACACTAACACAGATCCGTTTATGGAACACTATAATGCTGAGTTAGTGCTGTAAAAAATAAAAACAAAAAACTATCAGAATAGCTGTATTTTGTTTATCCCATCTTCTAAAATTCTTAATAAAAAGTGATCGAAGAGATGTATGAACTCATCCCACAAAAAATAAGCCCTTACACAACTCCATATACAGAAAAATAAAAATATAAAAAAGTTATGGCTTCTAGTGTAAAAGTAATAAAACATAAAGAACTATATAAACTCCATATACAGAAAAAAAATTATGGCTGTCAGACTATGATGACATAAGACACAAACACATTTATATTGTGTAAAAGTAATAAAACATAAAGAACTATATAAAACTGATATTGTTTAATTGTACCAACCCGCATAGTAAACTTACAAAATCCTTTGTACCACACAACAAACGTTGAAAAAAAATAAACACAATAAACAAAGGAGGAATTACTTTTTTTTTTGGCCCAATGCTAAAAAACCATGAAACACTCGTGGGCCGAAAATACACAATACACTCCTAGATGAATTCCTTGAGGGATTTTGAATCCAAAATGGGATGTCTTCTGGAAGGTTTCACCTGTTCTGGTGCTTTTGAGGCTTTGTAAATGCAACACAGTACCCATCATGCTTTTTTTCAGGATTCCTTGTAAAAATGTAAAAAAAATTCACCAAAAACTGAAGATTATTGAAAAAATATATTTTTTATTTGCATTGCCCACTCTAAAATCAGTAAAAAAAATCTGTGAAAAACCTGAGGAGTCAATTTACTCATAGCACCCATGTATATATTCCTTAAGGGATGTAGTTTCCAAAATAAGATCTTTCAAGGAGTGTTTATTAGGCTTTAGCACCTTAGGGTGTCTGCAAACTTAAAGTGGTGCCAAAAATATCCTAATAAAAATGAGGCCACAGAATTCAGTAGATGCTCCTCCAATTCAGAGGCATGTGGTTGAATCAAATAGTAATAGCGCACAAGGGCCACATTTGAAATATTTCTAAAAACTGCAGAATTCAGGAAATTAATGCTGGGTTGCATTTACTTGTTATCATCTTCTGTGTACCAGTAAAAATGGATTATAATGAAAAATTTCACCTCCACTTTGCTTTAATTCTTGTGAAACTCCTGGAATGTTAATAAACTTAATAAATGTTGTTTTGAATACTTTAAGAAGTGAAATTTGTTTAATGGAGTGATGTTTTGGAGTGTATAACATGCAGGCCCCTTAAAACCACAGCAAAACTGGAAAAAAAATTGAAAAAAATGCTACTAAATTTTAAAGTTTCCTATTATTCTAAAAAAAAATACAGACACTTAAAAATTGATGCAACATAATGTTGACATATGGTAGAAGCTAGTTATAAACTATTTTGTGTGGTATAACCATCTGTCTTTCAAGAAGAAATTTTTTAATTTTGAAAATGACACATTTTCCAAATTTTCACAATAATTTGATATTTTTCATAAATAAAAAGGATTATATTGACCAAAATGTAGTACTAACTTAAATCACAATGTGTCCCAAGAAAAGATTCTCTCAATCACATGGATAGATAAATTACATCCAATACAGTGCACTGTGGAGTTCCTCAGCTCTTTTCCAATAAGCCTTTGCTTTATGGAAAACAGTCAGTTTGGTCTGCAAGGCAAGTAAATCCTCACACTGACCAATTTATTGGGGGCTCTCCCAAATGAGAGATTTTTTCCCCCATTTATGGATATATAAAAGTATTAAAAGGTTATTCACACATAAAGTAACATATGGGGCAGTGTCAAGAAGGTCAAAACTGTCAGCGTTGATAAGGGGTTAACCTAGAAACACTTCATATAGACCTTTAGATTATGGATTGGAATCAAGAACGGTGACCCCTGATGAAGTCGGCATGGCTAAACTGGTTGGGTAACAACTGGATTACAAAGGGAGTTTTAAATACTTGATGTGCTTTTAATAAGTTGTTATCTAGCCAATGTGACAATAAAAGAAGGGAAGACATTTGTAATTCTGGTTCCACACAGCAGAAGCACAGCAGATTGTAGTGTTGCTCATTGACTACATATGGCTTGAAGCAGGGGCTGAATAAGACAAAGTAGAGTAACATGTGTTCCAAGCAAGCACCTGTAGAAGTAGCCTGGAAAAAAATAAACCAAGCTAACTTACAGTGCCAAGCAAAAGGGTAACACAGTTTTGAACTTTTGACTTTCAGGGTCCATATCTCACCACCCACTACAGCTTTGAACTTGAGACTACCATAATTTTATAGACAATCATTTTGGCTATCTCATAAATCATTTGACTTGCAACTATAACATATGCTTAGTTATACAGATTCTTGTCATGTAACTGCCTTGTTACTGTTTTGCTCCTGGTGGTGGAACAATCTTTTTCTTTTTGTATACTACAAATTACAACCTGTTCTCATAATCCCTAATGTCTCAATGTGTTATTAGGCTGATTCCCAAACGAAAGGTCACTGGTTGGTATTGAGGAGCAGCCATGAAGAATATTTCCCAAGAAAAGAGAAAACTGCATCATCCAGCTCATCGATAGTGGTCTCTTGGCCAAGAATGTTGCCAAACTGCCTCATGTGAGGCCATGACAGCTGGAATAATATGAAATGAAGTTCGTCCTTTCATTCCCAATCCAAGATGTGGACATCCAGGCAAAATATCAGAGTCAACAAGTCGGCTCATCACAAAGTCTATAAGTTCTGACGTGACAGACACAGCAGCGGAGGTGGCTCATATAATAGTGAGATTACAGACCTCCATGCGCATCTTGTGATGCGCATTACACAAGTCTGGAATGGTGACCTGAAAAAAGGTGAAGAAGCCTCAACTTAAATATCGTCATAAGAAGCGTTGGCTTGAGTTTACAGAAAAGTATGAAAAGTGGACAGTAGAAGTTTGGAAACTGGTAATTTGAAGCAATGAGACAAAAATCATTAAACCGGGCTCTGATGGGTTCATGTGGGTCTGGAAGAATCAAGGGAAAAGGGGGCTAATGGAAAGAGAAATTGAAGAAACTGTCAAGTTCGGTGGAGGAAACCTGATAATATGGTGGTGTTTCACAGCCAAAGGAATTAGATACTTGACCAGGATTGATAGTGGTCTCAGTGCTGAGCTATATGTGAGTATCGTGCAAAATGAGTTATTCAGTACTCTTGAGTACTATGGGTTTTTAAAAGGACAATATTATATTCCAGTAGGACAACGACCTGAAACATATGTCAAGATTGGTGAAGAAATGGTTCCATTACAATGAAGTAGAGTTGCTGGATTGGCCCCCACAGTCCTCAGAACTCAACCCAATTGAACACATGTGAGTAGAGTTGAAGAAAAAGTTATATTAGTACCCAAGAGAGTTCACTAACATTGGGAACATGTAGAAAAGACCTGGGATCAGATATTGGTCGAGGCACGCTCGAATCTGATCCAGAGCCCAGAAGGATTCAAGCAGTGCTGAAAGCCAAAGGTGGATTTACAAAATGCTAACAAAATAATGAAACTTGAACTTTAGATTTTTAAGAGCAAAACAGTAACAATGCAGTTACATGACAAGAATCTGCATTACTAAGCAGATGCTAAATATTTGCAAGTTAAATTGATATAAGAGCTAGCCAAGATGATTGTCTATAACATGATGGTAGTCTTTTGTTCAAAGCTGTAGTGGATGGTGAGATATGGAGCCTGAAAGTCAAAAGATCAAAACATTGAATCCTTCTGCTTGGCAGTGTATATTTAACCTTTTCTATAGTACTTATACTTTGCATTAGCTAAAGCCACTTGTTTAATTGTATAATACAGGGTAGATTTTAAAAAAAATGCACTTGTCAATGGGAATTAATAAGTACTCTTGTTATGATAGGAGAGCATTCTAAGACATTGCATTGTAAAATAGTATAGTAACCTATGGGCAAAAGAGTGAGTTTTAGACCTAAACTAGTTCATACATGTGGCCCTTAGTGTTTTGTAACTGCCCATGTGCAGAAGACCATTCACTGTGACATAATGAACAACTCCTATTATATAAAGGAGACTGAGATCCATCTGAAAGATATGTCCAACTACTTTCCTATTGATAGAGATTTAAAAAAATATTATTAATGCCTAGTAGGGAAAAAACTGATCCTGAAATCTGATAATTCCTCACAAACTAACAATGTCATTCCAATCTTCTATTCTCTCTACAAAGTACAGACTCTATGGAGGCAACAATCAGCACCCTGTTATGCTGTATTACCTCTGCAGAGGACAACGTAAGGGAAATAGATATGCAGATGCTGCTGGCCCCAATGACAACTGTTGGGGGTTAGAGGAGTTGGATCCATGTAATCAGGTTATCATTGGCTGGTTTCCAATCAAAGAGGGGCTGCCTCTAGAAGACATTATGAACCTATGGTCTAAACAACAAATCAGTTATAGATATGTTCTAGTTTCGGACCTTTGTTATTCCATCAATCGACATTATTTTTTATGCCAAACTTTAAACCTAGATATGTAAATGTTAGGAAAAAATGTTTCAAAGGGAAGGTTGCCTGTTGGCCTTCACTGGCACTTTATTACATAGGAGTAAGTGGCGGAATAGTTGTCACTGGTTTCCTGATATAATTCTGTCAGTTATGTATCAAGTTAAATTTGGATGTTTAAAAAAAATAAATAAATACTTCAAGTCTGACATGAGAAAGAACTTCATAATGAATAAGAATGAAAAACTCTTGAAAACTTTTGTTAGATTTCTCTTTAAAAATAACAGCATCATTAAGAAGTATCAGATGTGACATTAAAGGAGTTGTCTCATTACAAGCTTTCAGCCTACCTCAGTGTGCCTGGCAGTTGAATTCAGGGGCGTGCTTCTTGTCTGCCTCTTCTCCTCCCTCTTTCCCCCTCCCCTCAGCACACAGAAAGCTCTCCTCCATAACTTCTATACAGCAGGGGGAGGGGCGAGGGGGTTTACTGCCAGAGATAACCCTGTGTGTGCCTGCCTAGGTCTGCTGCAGGCTGCTAAATCAGCTGTATTAGGGCTGATTTATGAGTGTGGAGAGTTCTGTGAAGCTGTGATTGCTAATAGCAGAGCAGAGGGAATGCATGTGTTCCTATACCCTCTGCTGTAGCATACATATCTCCACATCTCCAGCAACAACAAACCCTTCGAAAAAACACACCCCCAGCGGGAAAGTGTTTCTTTAGAGAGGGGCCCCAAATTTTTTTCTCAAAAATTCGATTCGGTCACTTCCCCAAAAATTTTCCGAAAAAAAAATTTTTTTTCGTTCCGAATTACTTGGCAGAATGGGTTTTTAAAAAGAAAGCTATTTCCAGCTGCACGGGACCCTTCGGGGTTTGCTTTTAAAACGTTGGGGTTCCATGCTTAAATTTCGGGGAGCTTGGTTTGGTCTTCATACAATTTTGTGTTTTATTTATGCCCACGAAAGATGACTGCCGCCGCTTTTTAAAGGAATGCTTCATTTAAAAAATTCCCTGGGCACTTAAGAGGGCAAAAACTGCCCCAAAAAATCAAGGGGGGAAATGTAGCCTAAATAAAGTCATGCCAGGGGAAAGGTTTAAAAAAAAAAACAAGCGGGGAAAAAGCTAAGGGTGGCAACTTTTGTGACAGATTGTGGGGGGTGAAAGGGGGCCCCAGCCACAGCCGCATGGGGTTTGGCAGTGGCCCCAATGCCATTCTGGGGGGTGGCAAAACCCCGAGGAAGCCACGAGTGGCACAATGACTGAGAGGGAGGTCACGGCCGGAGCAGTATGGGTTTAAAAGGCAGTTGGCACAATGACTTTTGGGGAGGGGGCAAAAAACAGTTTTAGGCCACAGAGGGGGCAAAATTGATACAGTTTTGGAGGTCAGGGCCAGCGGCCCCATGAGATCGGCAGGGACAATGACATTCTGGAGGGCGGCAAAAAAAACCCCCCAATAAACAGTTTTAGGGCAAAACGGGAGTGGAAAACTTTCCAAACAGTTTGGACGGGTCCCCCCGGGGGGCCGGCGGACCAGTTGGGATCAGGCCGTGGCACAAGCATTCTGGGGGGCGGCCTTTTTAAAACCAGTTATTAGGCCACGGGAGGGGCCCAAAATTTCACACAGTGGGAAAGGTTTTCACGGCGGCGCAGTATTGGAGTTTAGGGAGTGGCACAATGACTTTCTGGAGGGGCAAAAAAAGTTTTTAGGCCACAAAAGTGGAACAATCACACGTGTGGGGGGCCACGGCGGGCAGCAGTATGGGGATAAAGGAGGGGCACTTTTGGGACTTTCCCTGGGGCCCCAAAAAACGGGAGGGAACCCACAGAATGGCCAAAGGGACTGGAGAGCGGAGGTCCCCGGGGGGGCAGCAGCATGGGGTCAGGCAGGGGCCCAAAGGGAACAGTGTGGGGGCACGGCAGGAGTAACAGAAAGCAGCATGAGGTCGGGAGGTAAAAACAATGCCCTTTTCTGGAGGGGGGGCAAAAACAGGGGGGAAGCCACAGAGTTGGCAAAAATGACTGGAGCGGGAGGTTTCACGGGGGGAAAGCAGTATGGGGTTTTCGGGGAAAGTGGCACAAGACATTTGGAGGGGGCCCAAAACAGGGGGAATACAGAGGGGCCCAAAAGGGACTGAGAGCGGAGGTCACCCCCGGGGCGGGGCGCATAAAGGTAACCTGTGGCACAAGGGGACTTTAAGGGGCGGAAAAAACAGGGGCGCCAAGAATGGCAAATGACTGGGGGCGGGGGTTTTCCACGGCGGCCAAGGCAGCATTGGGGGTCAGGAAAGTGGCACAATGACACGTGTGGGGGCAGGCCCAGGAGTCACAGCGGGCCGCATGGGGTCAAGAGTGGGCACAATGCCCATTCTGGAGGTGGAAAAACAGGGGGGGAAAGGAAAGGTCCCAAATTTGGCACAATGACTGAGAGCGGAGGTCAGGCCGGCAGCAGTATGAGGTCAGGCAGTGGAAAAAGAATTCTGGGGGGCTTTAAACAGGAGGAAGAAACAAAAGGGGCAAAATTTGCCCTTAGGCGGAGGTCACGGCCGGCGAGCAGGGAGGTAGGCCCAAAGTGGCACAATGACATTCTGGAGGCGGGCAAAAAAAGTATTAGGCCCCCAGTGTGGAAAACAATCACCAGGTGGAGGGCAGGGGGGCAGAAAAGTATGAGATCGGGCCCAGGGGCACAATAAACATTCTGGGGGGGCAAGCAAAACATTTTAGGCCAAAAGAGGGGCAAAATCACACATTGTGGAGGTAAACGCCGGGCAGAGCGGGAGATCAGGAAGTGGCACTTTTGCTTTTCTGGAGGGGGGGAAAAAAAGGAGGAAGCCACAGAATGGAAAAGGACGAGAGCGGAGGTCAGGCGGCAGGCAGCATTGGAAGTCAGGCAGTGGTCAATGAAAAGTGTGGAGGGAAACGGAGGAGTCACGCAGAAAGCATGAGGTCAGAGAGGGGAAACAATGACATTTGGGGGGGGAAAAACAGGAGGGAAGCCACAGGGGGCACAATGCTGAGAGCGGAGGCCCAGGGCCCGGGGGGCAGCAGCTTTGGGGGTCGGGCCCAGTGGCACAATGAACAGTGTGGAGGCCCTTGGCACCCGCCCCCAAGCACAGCATGGGTGGCCCAGTGGCAAAATTAACACGTGTGGAGGGTCACGGCCCCCCCCCAAAACCCCCAAGAAAAGCAGCAGAAATTGAGGTCTTTGGGGGCCCACAATGACAGGTGTTGGGGGGGGGGGTGGCAATACCAGTCCCGGGGTTTAAAGATGGTGGTAGGCAGGATGGAAAAAAATTTGTCAGAAGATGTGGGATAAGGGGGGGGTGGGGGGGGTCGGGAATGGGTGGCTGAGGCGGGTTTGTTTTGCCCCCGGGGATGACCCCAAAGGGCCCATTGGTGTGGGGGAAATCCTGGGCCACCCACCCTTGTTTTCATTTTGGGGGAACCAAAAGGGTTTTCAGTCGTTCCAAATTTTCCCGGGGGCCCAAGGGGGTTTCCCCAAAATGACCCCCCCAACCCCCCTACCGGGCCCCTTCCGGGAAAAACAGCTTCTCCCTGCAAAACTGGGCAAGTTGCGGCCCCACATCCATTTTGGGCCCTCCCCCAAAAGTCCAGGGGGTTTTCTTTTTAATGAGGGGGGCAGAGTGCTGTCCAAGAAAAGGCCAAAACCCTTTTGGGTTTCCCGGGGACTGTCCGGGTCCTGCCTGTGCTGCTTTTTGCTGGGGGGACGGCCTCCTCACTAGGCGGGGAAGGAAGTGCTCATCAGTGCCCTCCGGGACTTAGGTTACTATGATGGAGGCTGGTACTGCTCCCCCCCCCCACCTTCCCCAGAAAGCCGCAGGGGTAGAAAGGGGGAGCGCTGGGGAAACCCCCCGGGTCAGACCCGTCGGGGGGACGATGCCAACAAAGGCAGGGCCAAATGATTAGGGGAGGTTTTCCCCTTTTTGTTTTTTGGAGTTTTGTTTCCCTCTAAATTTGTTTGGGAAAAAGGTTTCCCATTTTGGACCGGGTTAGGGGAGGGTCCAATAGGGTGGAGGGGCCAGAACTCACCCCTTTCTCCCGGGAAATGTGAAAAATTCGGCTGTACTACCCCAGGAAAAATAAGCATGTGCGGGTCATTGCCCCAAGTGACTCCAAGGGTTCCCTCCCTCCATTTCCTGTATAATGCCAGGTCCCTTGGGGGTCATTGGCCTCTTCTTCCTCATCTCCTTCCACCCCCTCCAGTGCCCCTGCCCCTCCTCTCTTTTTCACCTGGGAGAAAATCCACCCCATTTCCCCAGACAATTTGCTTCGGCCCAATGTCCTCCTCCCCCCTCCCCCCATTTAGTCCCCACCGGACTTTTGGGCCACGAGATGTAGTCCCCACTTTCCCCGGGCCCCCTGCCCAGCAGTTTTTTCAGCATCTTTTAAAAAGGACTTTGGAAGCAGTAAAAATTTTGACGTTTTTCCCTCCCGTAGCCCCTGGGAAGGGAAAAAATTTTTCGTGCCTCCTGGGTTTTTTGGCCTAAAAAAGGGCAGGGGGTCATGCATGGTTGCCTTTGGTTCATCAAAAATTTTACACGGGGGATTTAAAATTCTGTCGGGCCGGGGATCATCAAAAAAATCGTTTAAGGGCCTTTCTTTGTTCATTCAGTCGGCCCCAACATGGGGCAGGCGGGTTTTTTCCCAGCGGGGGGAAAACATGAATATCAGAGTGTGTTGGGGGAGGCCGTTTTTCCCGCTGAAAATGGGGAGGGTGTTTCCTGGCTTTTTCGTTTGGTTTAAAGGCATCCCTTTTTTTTCCCTGGCAAATTTTAAGTTTTGTTTGAAGTTCGGTGGAAAAAATTTCCCGGGAAACCTTTTTCCCACAACCAGATGGAACCCCGGTGCGCCATGCAGGGTGCTTGGACCTTTCCCCCTCGGTTTGAAAGGAGGGAAAACCAGGGCCCCTCCCATTGTCCGCCCACCAGGGTTTCCGATTTGAAAGTTGGCGGGAGAAGCCACACATGTTTTCCCTTTGCTCATTCGGGGCCCAAGTTCCCCCCCTGTGTGACTTTTTTCCCCGGGCAACCCAGGGTTTAGAACGGGGCCGTGACACGCTGTCCCCTACAAAAATGTGGTATGTTTGGGAAAGGTTACTTGGGGAAGGTAGGGGTTGGTGGGGTGGGGAGGGGGGAGGCGGGACATTGGGCAGGTCCCAACATTTTTGACAACTTGGAGGGGGGAAAGCGGCGTCTCATGTCCAAAGATTTTGGGTTTTCCTGGGCTGGAAAAAAATTTTCACCCAGGGGGCCCAAATAAAGGACATGTACGGGCCCCTTTACCTTTAAGTTACAGCCCCGGGTTTCCCCCGCTTCCCCTGAAACCTTGGAAAAAAACCATTAAAGTAAGGACTGACCCACTTCGTTCTACATATTTTAAAGTGTTTGGTACTCCCTTTTTTGGGGAAAAAAAAAAATTTACGGTTTGGGAAACCCCTTCCCATCTCGGCTGGCAAAAACCCAAATTTTGTTTCTGAAGGGTTTTGCAGGGGTCCCACTTTTTGGAAAAGGGGAGGGACTGCAGTCAAAAAATTTGGAGGGGGCCCACGGTCAGCTGCCTGCACCTTAGGTTTGGTTGGAGAAATTACTGTTGTCTCTTTCCCAATCGCCTCGCTAAAACGAAGGGGGCTGGGCACCAGATTTGCAAAGGGGGAGGAGCATCGGGAAAAGGGGTTGATGTTGTCAAAGAAAAACAGCTCCCTTCTCCCGAGGTGGTGGGGGGCCTTGACGGGGCTGCAATGGCATGCATGCACATGGGCGCTGTGCTTGCGTTGTTGCGGCGGCGGGCAGGAGGGGGCCCCACCACTTCTGACCCACGTTTCCCCCCAGGCCCCCGGAGGTGGTGACGCGGGATGTGTTGACGAAAGGGCCGGGGGTTCCCAACGTTAGCTCCCTGGCCACGTTTCCATTTCGCTTCAGATTTACATTTTCCCCCATATTCGGCCCCTCCGGTGTTTACCCAAAAAACTGCCACACCGCCGAGTTTGGTTTTTAAACCCCCAAACGTCCCCCTTTGAGTGCCCAAAATGCCGCCCGCTGCCTCGCGGGCCCCCTTGTGCCGCTACTTTTTTGGACGGGCAAAGGGTGTTTTTTACCCGGGGGCCGCTTGGTTACCAACCTCACCTGTTTGCTTTCCTGTTTGGATTCAGGGGCCACACGACCCACTTGTTTGGTTTGCGCCGCTGCCTAAAGGGAAAGCTGCCGCCCTTTTACCCCTGACGATGATAAGCCCTTGCCTCACCCGGCCCCCCAAGTGTGGGTCGGCAAACCCCATATCTTTTTGGGGTTTCTTGGGTCACTGCTGTCCCCCCACCCCCGGTTCTGGTATGCCAAGGCTGACCTCTCACAAAAATTGACCTCCCATGCCCAAATCCCCCACATCTATACTTTGCCGCCTACGGCCCAAAACGCAGGGGTTTTTGGCCCCATTTTTTTCGCTGCCAAGTAGCTGCTGACCCGCCCTCCTAAATTTTTTCATCCTCGCTATTAGTGGCCTTTAGCCCGACCCCCATAGTAGATCTCTGGACTGAGGGAACCGGATGGGACAGAGGGGGCTGAGGACCCGGTGAGGGCCGTGAACCCCCTCCCGGGGGCCCTGCCCAACCCAAGGGTTTTTTTTCTTGAGGTTCCCACCCCGGGGGGGGGGGGGGGGTGGGGGGTGGGGTTTTCGATGTCAACCCGGGGGAAGAGGATGACTAGTCAACCAATCAAGAAACCCCTTGGGTTGCTGAACAAAAAACACGGGGCCCCTAGATGACAGCGGCGTTGGGGGCCCCACCCAGTGACCCCTTTCTGCGACGTCCCCTTGCTGTGCTTCAACCTGGGCCTGTTCCAGGAATGTTTGTGCCCCCTGGCCCCTCGCAGGTGCAAAACCTGCGACTTCTCTGTCTGGGCTTTTGGGTTTTTTTTGAAAATGTACAGACCCTTGGGTTTTAGATGATTTCTGTATATGGGTAAATATACACCCTGTTTTTTGACTCCAAATGAACCCAAATTTAAATTAAAAAACTTGGGTAACCCTTGGATATAAATTGCGCCCCCAACCCAAATTTCCAGGGGAAAAAATTTTCTTGTATGTGTCGTTTTTTAAAAAAACTGTGTGTTTTCTAAAAGTAAAAACAAAAAACAGGCTTAATTAACCCTTGGACTGAATTAGGCTACAGGAAAAAAAAGTATATATTTTTGGGGTTTAAAAAAAAGTCGGTTTTTTTAAATTGGGTTTGGTTCCGGGGGAAACAGCCCCAAACCCCAAAAAGGCTTTAATTAAAACCCCTGGAAAAAATTTTAATTTTGGGGTTTAAAAAAAAATTTTTTGAACCGGCAACCCAAAACCCGGGTAAAGGCCCTTTTTTTGTAGCGTGGTTTTCAATTTCGTGTTTTTTTACCCCCACACAACAAAAGATACAGGGTTTTTAATTAACCTTTTTCTTTTAAATTTAGGCTACAGGAAAAATTTATATATTTTGGCGTTGAAAAAAAAACGGGGTTTTTTGGGGGCGCACCCCCAGGGAAAACAACGTTAATTTTAACCCCCCGGATGTAAATTGCGCAATAAAAATTGAGCAAGCCAAAAATGAAGGGTATTTGTTTTTGAAAAAAAGCTGTTTTTTTCTTTAAATGAAAAAAAACAGGGGAAATGGAAATTTGATCCCACTTGGGAAAATTTAATGTATTGCGCTTGCAGTGGGAAAACTGGATTTCAGATCCCAAAACCCCCAAAAAATTTAAAATTTGAAAATTTAAGAGAAAATTCTGAGACAAGCTGAGAACCCCCCCAGAAATCCCCTTTTTAAAAATCAATTTTCAGGGAAGAGCTATCAAACCCCGGGGGCCCTTCCCGGGTTTAGGGACCCCCGAGAGGAGTGTGAGCTTCCCGGGTGGGGGCTTATAAAAGTGCGGTTTAAAGTTTACAGAAACCCCCCGGTCCCCTGATTTTGGGTTACCTTGCAATGTCATGCAGGCTTTGCCCTTTTTCCCTCCCGAGGGCTTTGCCCCATGTAGCGCCAGTGCTCGCAGCCCCCTTTTTAAACAATCAAAGCCCCACTTCGTTCCCCGAAGTTCCCCGAAGGGGTTTGACTTCGTTCCCAAAAAAAAATTTTCCTGAAAAATTTTAAACCCCAATTCCCACTTGTTAGAAAACGATTGCCCCCTCTCTTTGTTTTTTTTTACTTAAAGGTGGGTTGGGCAATTTAAAACAGCAGAGCATTTAAGGGGTTCACATGCCCCCTGGGTTGTTTTATTAGTATTGTACGCTTTCCCAGACACATCATGATTTTAGTAACAACCCGGGTCACTGCCCGTACATTTTTATTGTCAAACCCAAAACCCCTTGCTCTCCTCAATCTGTTTTAGAGGCAGGAGGAACAGGCACCACAGGGTTAATCCAAAGGGGCACAGACATAGGGAAACCAGACCCTCCCCCTCCCTCCACTACGAAACATTGGGGTGCTGGAGGGGCTCTCTGCTCGACCCCGTATTTGAAGGTTTTATGAGTTAAACAGACCCGAAAGGCAGTGAGATAAAAAAATTCAACAGGTCGCTGTAAGAGATTTGGGGGAAATGTTGTACTACTAAATAAAGGGAAAAGCTCAAAATCGTGGACATTTTTTTAAAGAACATTTCATTGCAAAACTGGGTTGTTTTTTAAAAATTTTTTAATTTAAAAAAACCCCAAACATTGTTTTGGGCAACCCTTTAAGGAATTGTAACAAAGTAGCAGGTTACATGATCACATGATACAGTGATATGATATTGTATAAAATAGCATTTAACTTGAAAAAAATTTAAAAACAGGTTTTCATAACATTAAAAAAAACCTTTTATAATTTTGCAATTTTTAAAACCCTTTTATCCTGGAAAAATTTAAGGGAAATTTTTGAAGCATGTGCGGGAAGTTTTCTTTTTTACTTAGTCAAAAAAAAATGTTTCTACTTAAAAAAAGGGATACATTGTTTTCCCCCGGGGTTGGAAAAAAGGGGCTGCACAGATTTAAATTTGGGGAAATGAATTTTAAAAAGAAATTTTGTCAACTGTTAGTCATGTTTTTATTGCTCTAAATCTCTGCAGCAATACTAAATTTTAATCTCCAGTCATTGGATTGCAGCCATTGGGTCAAAATTTTGTGCAGCACAGAATGTTGTTAAAATGATGTTATTAAGTGGGGCATCTAGTGCCAGCATACAGTCCTAACTAGTAATACATAAAGTGAAAGCAATAAAACATACTGATAAACTTATCCTTAACTCCTAAACAAGAGCATTTCCATTAAAGGGGTTTTCCCACCATGCACTTTGATGGAATATCGATAGAATATCACATCAAAGACTGATAGGTTTGGATCCCACGTCTGGGACCACACATCTCAGGCACAGGTCAGAGGAAGTGGTAGCTCAGAATGGAGAGGCAGTCGTACTTGCACTCAACTCTCCATTCTGTTCTATGGGAGTTCTGAGTGCAGCTCCTATAGAACAAAATGGAGAGTCATGTGCAGGCGCCACCGGCTCTCTATTCTGAGCCGAGAATTCCAGGGGCCCATTCCTGAGATAGGTGCGGATCCCAGTGGTGGGACTTGCAGCCAGGGCCGTTCCTAGGGGCGGGCGAGGCGGGCGTTCGCCCGGGGCTCTGCTCACCCAAGGGGGTGCCAGCCTCCTTGTCCGCCCCGCGGTTAGCCCTGGACTCTGCACGGCCGTTGTAAAACAGCCATGCAGAGTCAAAGCCAGCAGCTGCACACACTTAGTGCAGCTGCCGGCACAGGGAGAAGGGAGGACGGATCGCTCCCCTCTGGCCTCCTCCCCTGTATGTATCAGCACTCAGTGAGTGCTGATACATACACAGCAGCGTCGCAGGGGGCGCACGGCTTTCAGCACGCCCCCTACAACGCTGAGTCTCGGCTCGCGTCCGTCCCAGGAGCTGAGTGTAAGCGGAATGATGATGTCACGCCGCTTACACTGAATCCCGGCTCCCGGGACCTGGCCCAGGCAGGGATCCTGGAAAGATAAGTACGTTTTTTTATGTTATTATCTTTAGCTACAGGGGGGAAAACTGGCTACAGGGGGGAAAACTGGCTACAAGGGGCAACTGGCTACAGGGGGGAAAACTGGCTACAGGGGGCAACTGACTACAGGGGGGAAAACTGGCTACAGGGGGCAACTGGCTACAGGGGGCAACTGGCTACAGGGGACAACTGGCTACAGAGGGGAAAACTGGCTACATTTGGGACAACTGGCTACAGGGGCAAAACTGGCTACAGGGGACAACTGGCTACGGGGGGAAAACTGGCTACAGGGGGCAACTGGCTACAGGGGGGAAAACTGGATACAGGGGAGGCAAATGGCTACAGGGGGTAAAACTGGCTACAGGAGGCAACTGGCTACCGAGGGGGCAACTGGCTACAGGGGGGGCAACTGGCTACAGAGGGAAAACTGGCTACAGGGGGCAACTGGCTACATGGGGCAAAACTGGCTATAGGGAACAACTGGCTATAGGGGCAAAACTGGCTACAGGGGACAACTGGCTACAGGGGGCAAAACTGGCTACAGGGGACAACTGGCTACGGGGGGAAAACTGGCTACAGGGGGCAACTGGCTAAGGGGGGAAACTGGCTACAGGGGAGGCAACTGGCTACAGGGGGCCAACTGGCTACAGGGGGCAAAACTGGCTACAGGGGGCAACTGGCTACAGGGGGCAAATGGCTACAGAGGGCAAAACTGGCTACAGGGGACAACAGGCTACAGGGGGCAAAACTGGCTACAGGGGGAAACTGGCTACAGGGGGGACACCTCGTTAAAGGGGCAACTGGCTACAGGGGGGAAAACTGGCTACAGGGGGGCAACTGGCTACAGGGGGGAAAACTGGCTACAGGGGGCTACTAGCAGGGCTACAGGGGGCAATAGGCTACAGGGGGGGAAACACGCTACAGGGGGAAACTGGCTACAGGGGGCTACTAGCAGGGCTACAGGGGGGAAAACTGGCTACAGTTTTCCCCCCTGTAGCACACCTGGGAAAGTGATTGTAAATGGGAGCCAGCCAGCAGAGAGCATTTTAGAAGTATGTACTGACCAGTGTGTACTTCAAAAACAGCCTGCGTATAGCGGCAGACACAAGTACGTGCCGCTATACACCGTATGAACTCATCCCTAATCCCTGTTCAGACATTTATTTACAGAAAATAAAATCAATGTTTCATAGGTTTAGCATTCCAGAGAGTAGCGATGAAGTGGCCTTTATGCCAGATTTCTAAGTGTTATTAGGGTACTTGGAAATGTGTAATCTGACAATGAGGCCTACAGACCACAAAAGGTTGTGTACCTTATTTTTACACAAATGCTTTACAGAAGGTAAAGTAGCTTCTATTATGCTGTGAGCAGAACATTGTGCATCAACCGCTTTCACCAATCTGCATTGACATACATGTTCTGGCATATATGCATATAGTATAAGGCTAAAAGTATGTGAACACCCTTCATAAATATCGAGTTCACATGTTTCAGAATCACCCTTTGCAAATAGCAGCATAAAATGAAGAATCAGGCACATGTCCATAGATAAACATTGGTGGTAGTATGGGTCGTACCAAAGGGTTCAGTGACTTTCAAAATAATGCTGCTGTACGATATCCCCTTAGTCACAAGTCACATATCAGTCAAATAATTAATCTACTGGGTTGGCCAAGTTAAACACAAGTGCTATTTGAAGTGAAAGGATCACAGTTCAGCACCCCACCACAAAGAAGTAGACAATGCAAACTCTCAGAACAGGGCTACCAAGTGCTGAAGCTGATCTTAAAAATCACCATTTCATGTTGCATCACTCACTACACAGAGATGTAAACTGACACTAGAAGTAACTACAGTACAAGAACTGCAAGTCAGGAACTTTATGACATGAGTTTCTATGTTCCACAAGCTTAAGATCACCATGCATAATGCCAAGTAATGACTGGAGTGGGGTAAACCATGTCATCATGAGACTGAGCAGTTGAAATGTGTTATGTAGACTCATGCTTCATGTTTTACTATCTACTATCTAATATGTTGCGTCTCTTGTTAATATTAGTTTTAGGAAGGATAATGTCTACGAGGTTGTTTTCAGGGTTTCTGAGACTACTTATTTCCAGTGAAGAGGAATGTTTAACCCTACAGCATACTGTGGCAGAGCGACCTTAGGTGGTCTAAGATTTTGCCACTGTGGGGTCACGGGTACCCTGTGTAAATGCACCCCCGAGGACCTGGTTCGGGGGGGAAGCCAGTTTTGGTGTCAGAAGCTGTAATTGCTGACAGTGTATTGGGTGGTGCTATCCCAGTGTTTAGGGCTGGCTTTTCCTGGGACAGTATAGGTTGGGTGGGGGGCCGTTTCCATTCCCGGTAAGGTTTTTGGAAGGTCCCTGGGGGCCCTATAAAAACCCTGCAAGCGGTGTTGGGGGTGTGGTCTGCTACCTGCTGTTGGATCGGCAGTGGAGCTAGAGAGTAAGGCTCTTCTTACCCGCAGGCTTGAAAAAAGACTAAAACGGCAGCGTTGGCAAGTGCGGGTTTTTGAGGGGTTCTTGGTGTGTCTGTGGCCTGACAGCCTGAAGATTTTGTTTTATTTTTGTTTTGTATTTTCCCGTGCCTAAAAAACGGTTGAGGCCATTTAAACAAAAACCCGCAGTTGAATGCCCTTTGTTTGGAGTGCCAACCGTTTAACCAAGCGGCGATCCAGAGCTAAAATACCTCCAGGAGGTCCAAGGGGGGGTTCCCGATGAGAGTGACCATACAATAATTAAAAAAACGTTTCCCGTTCCGTGTTCCCGGGCTAAGGGGGGTCAGTATATAACCTGGTTACTGGGAGCTTGTTTTGGAGGATTGAAACAGCCTTCGGATGTATTGGGTGCCAAAAAAGCCAAAACCCTTCTATCCCAAAGTAATACCTGACCCACAAATTTCCCTTTCCGAAAATCTGGAAAAAAACCTTCCCAAAAGGGAAAGTGGAAATTAGTAAGGGGTTAGTTCAATTAATGTCCTTTCGATATACACTGGATATGAATATTTTATAAGAAATTAAATTAAAGGTCTTGTTTTTTTTCAAACTGGGTTTTTGAAATAAAAAATTACCCAAAAATTATCAGAAAAAGGATTGAAATACTGTGTTCACCTCCAGAGGGCATCAGTGTATTAGTAATATTTCAGTTATACTAAATAAGGCTTGTTACACAATTGTGCATGTGCAGAAGTGTTTTTATACTTAATTATTTTTAGAATTTTCATCTATTTTTTATTGCAAATTAAAACAAGCTATATCATCTGCGGCATCATAGTAAACTGCAGCTGTGCTGTATCACCATGGAATAATGACAGTATACCGACAACAGCATACCAGGTGCCAGATTATATGATGAAACTTTGAGATTTTTAGTTCACACGTTTTTGATCAAAAAAAAGTTAACCACCCACGAACTTTTTTATATTTTTTAATTTTATGTGCCCCCTTTCCGGGGCTGAACCTGGCTGTGAAGAACATCAGGGAGATTTAGCACTGTATTGAGAATTTGTGTAAACCACACCCCTTTATAACAAGCTATGCCACGCACAAGAATATTATAATGCAACAGTGAAACTTTTTGGAAGGGGCCCCAATTAAAGGTGTGATTTAGCTTTTTGAATTTGTTGAATAGACTACCCCAGCATCCCGGGGACGGGGGAGATGCCACTAAACTGTTCCAGAAGCTAAACCATTACACTTCTACCAATATTACCTCCATATTGTGACCATACAGCAGTTGTACACAGCCGGTAGACGGTAAAAGGGATCACAGCGCAGTTAAATCTAGTTACTCACAGGTGACATCTTCTATGGCTGGAGTTCACTTTTCCTTTTCTTCTCCATCTGGTACTGGACTATATGACATCTTCTCCAGGCCACAACTCATTGCAGAATTTGCCACACAAACATATTTGAATCCTCCATTTTTCAGGAACTCCCTAATTGTGCCCACCTGTGTACATATTTTTCCAGAGGCAAACAAAAAGCTCAATTTTTTCACCATATTGAAAAATGAAGGGCCTCATGTATGAAAACTGTTAGTGTAAAAACTTTCTTTTGTTGCCCCCTAGCAACCAATCAGAGTCCCCCTTTTATTTTTTCAGGCCTATATGAAATGGGGGGGAGTGGATTTGGGTTTGACCCCGACAGTTTTTATACATGTGGCCCTATATATTTTATTACATAATTTTTATCAATAAGGACTTAAAAGGATCTACTGGTTAAAACCATGATCCCGTGGATTGTTAATTATCTTTTAAGTTTTATTCTTAAAACTATCCCCACAAGTAACAATGTTGCCACTGTCAAAATTCTGTGCGGGAGTCTAGGTAACATTTTAGGTAACACTTGGTAGGATCACTATTACTCCACCCCCGACATGTTTCGCTGGAGCGTCTACAAGGATATTGGGGCTAATGCATTAATTAATCCCTTAATCCACCATGATGTATTTGTACATCATGACAGTGTTAAGGGACTATGGAGCAGGCTCACTCACTGAGCCCACTACATATGCAGCAGGTGCCGGCTGTAAAATAGAGCTGACACCTGTCCTAACTGAAAAGTCATACCCAGCTGCATTCATTTCTCACCCCTTTTTGGGCACCTCCAGGGACGGATCACAAGGTGCTAATCATTTAACATGGCATCTGGAAAAATTGTGAAGGCTTCCATTGCCGCCATACTACGTTTTTAAAGGCTTTTGTTCACACGGTTAAAATGGGACGTTTTTCAGCCCGTAATTAGGCCTTTGGTGCGCGAATTATGGCTGGTAAATTTTCCCAGTATTATGGTAATAAACAGTTCTCATAGAAAAACTAGGGGATTACATCCCCTCTCCCTGCTGGGGAAAATTACGGCGGGGGGGGGGGAATAAGTGCTTTTGTTTTCCAGGGGGGCGTAAAACGCGTCGCTGGTAAAGAAAGTTTGGGGCCGGCGAGGTGCTGCCCCCCTCCCCCCTTTGCTGCCCCCTTTTCACTGGCCGAAATTTTCGCCCCCGCAAAAAAGCCTTGTGAACATACCCTAACCCACCCCTCCCCCAACCAACCTTTTCCGCCCCATTTTTGGTTTTCACCCTATTGCATTTACTCTTTTCCCCCGGGGGTTTATCTCCCTTTCCCCTGCGGGACTCAAGAGTGGGACTACCTCTTGGGGCCCCCAGGGGTACCTAACTTTTACCCGTCGTTCCTTTTTCCCTGGTTTGCGGTTGGATACTTGGGAAAATTTAGCAAATTTAAAAATGTGTGAACCCAACCTAACACCCATAAATGTGTCTATTCTAAATTTTAAAAAACCCACGTGTTCATTTTCATGTAGTTTTTTGCATGTTATCTAAAATTTTAATTCTTTTTAAATAGGTATTTTAATATTTGGGTAGACTGGCCCAAAGCATAAGGGATGAAAAAATAATGATTGTATGGTTAGAATAATGATTCAATGTAGCATGTGATTCATACTCTCCTTATATAAACATTTTCTATTCTAGGATGCAGGATTGGATATTCTTTACATTGTAAATAAATAGAAAAGACTGCTCTGCAAATAGAAAGGCTACAGCAAAGTGCTCGCTGTATGTTTGCAGGTACCGAAAAATCCTCTGTCCTTTTCACAAATGCTTCCGCTGCTATTTTTATCTCATGTCTTTGATGCTTTAGTTTTGGGGTTTTTTTATTTCTGAACGACAGGAACAAGAAACAGTTTTTCAACTGCAGAGAAATTGTGGATTATTAGTTTTACATTTCCCCTATTTTGGAAGCCTTAAAGGGCAGATTTGTATTTGTGAGTCATTTAAAAAAATTAGCTTATCTTAAAAGGGGTTTAATTTAGCAACCAAAAACTACTTTAATTGGGCCTAAGATTAGTATAGCTCTGTTTTTATCTGTAATAAATGATCATGTTCCTGATACATTCACCCGGTTGGCTTTAATTTTGGGAAAAAAAAAAACGGGACAAAAGTGGGGGTTTTTTTTTAGGATTTTAAACATTTTCCTTTTTTTCAAAGATCAAATTCAGTCGAAAATGGTAAATGCCAAGCATTCTTCTTTAGTCGAAATTAAAATTTTAAATCTTTTTTTTCCCATGAAGGAAATTTCTTGCAGGGTTTGTCCTGCTTCAGCTTTCATGTGAAATTCAGTAAACCCCCAGCGGCCCAAAAAACACCATCCCCTTACCCAAAGTGGTGTCACTCTATTTCAAACAGAGGTCTCTCTTTTTTAAAAAAGTTGGGGTTAGTTTACAATGTAGCTGAGGGGTTTGAAATTCTCCCACCCAAAAAATAGGGGGCCCTTTGTTCAAACCCTTACGGAATTTAAATTAATAAGAAGTAAAAGAGGAGGGAGTAGAATGACAAAAAAACCCCTGGGGGTTTGAACATTTGTAGCAGTGGGGTTTTTGGGAGATTTATTTAAGAAGGAAAAAAGCTAAAAGTTTGGGCTGCCTGAGAGGAGAGGTGATTTTTGGGGCTTGTCCCAGTAAGACTAAAGAAGCTCTCATTACTGGTCATTTAAAGGGAGAGAGCTAAACTTTATGGATCACAAAGGTTGCAGTTAAACAAAAAGTTTCCAACATTTTAAAAATTGGGGAAATGGTGAAAGGGTTTATTATTTAATTTGAAAGTTTCCCAAAATTTTTTATTCAGGGTAAAACCCTTCAAAATGTTTCTCTTGAAACAACAGAATATTGAAAACAAAAAAATTAATGAGTGTTTTTTCTTTTAAAAACTTTAATTACTATACCCGGGAAATTTGTGAAAAATTTATAATGATTTCAGTCAAAATTACCTCCCAAGATGAGTTCCCCAACTTTCTGTGGGATGCCAAACCAGGGGAATCCCCCTCTTATTTTTAAAGGGGGTTGTCTCACTAAAAAAATTTTTTTTTAAACTTTGAAGGGACTTTTAAGTGAAGAGATTTTCCAAATAAATTGCTTTATATTTTTGGCTTTGTTGAGGAGATAATTTAGAATTTCTCTGCTCACAGTGTACTATCCTGCTCTCCCATTCTCTTTGTGCTCTGTCTTTTTGGATAGCAGGGATTGAGACAGGCTTGAGAGCAGAGTGTGTTATCTCAAACAAGTAATGAGTCTCCTTTCTTTGTTTACTTTGAGATCTGTACATAACCTGTTCTCATGTCAGTGCTTTTAGAATAGTTTTGAATGCTGAATGTATATGCTAAATACTGCTATAGAAGCAGTTACAGCCTAACCAGGACAAGACAGCATGCAGGCTCTAAATTGCTTTTGGCCAAAAACATTTTTGTGGTGAAAAAAACCCTTTTAAAGACTTCTTTGGAACTGTATCCTCTATAGGTCAGTTTTTACATAAAGCCCTACTAAATTTTTTTTTTTAAACAGTAAAGAAATAGATCAGCTTATATCAAAGTTTTCAAGTGAAGATATTCCTCCTGCTATTAGCCTCCTCACACCCGGACAAACCGTTGGCTTGGGGTACTTGTGATAAATCCAATGTAGCATGTACAGATAAGAGCAGGTATTTTTATTGGAAAAAAGCCAAACGCAAACAGCTAAAAGGTGTGGATGAATGGAAAATCCGCTTTTGCGTTTCAAACCACTAAACGGTTCTTGTTCACAGCCAAATGTTTTCTTTACTCCACATGACATTTTTTAAAAAAAATGAATACATCACTTTCCCAATACTACAAAGGGAGGGGAATATGGTTTTTTAAAAATTAAAAGCAAGCCTAACAATATTTTATTAAAGATATCAAAAAAACTAAAGTTACTTTTTGTATTTATATAACTTAGTAAAATGTAGGGCCCCAGCCCTTTAAAACGAGAACCCTTTCCCCAGGAATTTTAAATTAACTGCACCGATCTCACATACATATACTAAGTTACATAAATACAAAAAGTAACTTTAGGTTTTGGTATGCATAATATAGGTTAGGCTTGCATTAGTCGTTATAACATATTCTCTGCTTGCTAGTATTGGGAAGTGACGTATTGAATATGTGGACCAATCACAGATTCTTTATTGTTTTAAATGTCATGTGGAGTAAAGGAAAAATTTGGCTGTAAACAAGAACTGTGTAGTGGTTCGAAACGCGTAAGCATGTTTTCCATTTATCCACACATTTTAGCTGTTTGCTTTTGATTTATCTCAAATAAAATACCTGCTTTTATCTGTAAACGCTGTATGATTTTTATACATTGGATTTATTTCAATTCTTTGTAGCTTATATAATGAGTAACTAGATTCTTTTCAATATAAAATTTATAAACTTTTTATATTTATCAATTATTATTAAAATACATAAAATATGCAAAAAATGGAGTGTTGCACAGTGACCAGAAAGGCTAACACTAGATGTACAGTGATTAGTGGTTCACATAACAATATCCAATGACTAAACACATTTTATAAAAGGTCATATAAAGAAACACTACTCCACATACCAAAATATATTGTAACATAATTATAATCCCCTTAAATTCACCATAAAACTTAGCTTAAAGTCAAAAAGTATCTCCATTAAAGCCATATACGTGACCATTAATGATAAGAAAACAATAAAGTGCCATATTATATCTGCATGAAGTGACCCTAAGCATTACAATAAAAACCAAAGTAGCATAATGCTTGGGAAATACAGGCCACAGTAACATTCCCATTATGACTATTATGGGGCATTTACAGCTCACATGCCAGCTGAAAATTATACATAAAACCAGGAGTGAGTAAGATGCTTAATAGGAATATACCTTAAGATTCACTGAACGTACTGTATTGAGAGATCATTATGTTTAACCCAGGCCTGAAAAGGCCTTAAAAGGGTTGTCTCATCTCAAAGTTTCGTAGGATGCATGAATTAAATAATGCTGCTTTGCTCTGTCACTTCCTGGTCAAGCTGTCTGTAATCATCATATGAGCTCAGTGTATTCAGACTTCACTGTTTATTAGACTAGATTACATAAATTACCTTCCCTGAGGTCCGGAAAAGCTTCTGAGCTAATGTAAACAGTAGAGTAATTAGTCTTTTGTCTGAAAGATCAGATAAGACACAAGCTTTCACACTGCTGGCCGGAACCTGTGTGATGTCTAGAGGACACACATACAGTTGAAGAGACCGTCAGTGCTCTAGGCCCATGGCAGCGGCCTGAATCCTGGCAAGTTACGGGGCACCGTCTCTCTGAGGTGTTTGGCCTTGTTATGTTGGACCTGGTGCTCACCAGAGAATCCTCTGGTGGGATAGTCTGACACTGCACTCGAGTATAAGCTGAGGGGGGCTTTTCAGCATAAAAAATGTGCTGAAAAAGTTGGCATATTATCGAGTATGTACGGTATTCTATCGTCAAATGTGATGCCATCTATTTAACACCTAAAGTTGGTCCAAACTTGGTCATGCAGTAGCATAATGGTCCCAAGCATACCAGCAAATCCACGACAAAATGGCCCAAAAAACAAAAAGGTGTTGCAATGGTCCAATTATTGCATTAATGGCACCCTTTTGTATCGCCTTGTCTATATGCAATTATAATACCAGCAACCAACCCATCATATATTTAAGGTGTGTGAGTGGTTGTCTTATCTGTATTTTTGCATTTGTGCAATCTCCCCATGTATTATACCTTGGCTTTTCTGCATACTGTGTAAACAGGTATCAATTTAATGTGCAGTCTAATTTTTCCCATAGTGGTGGGGTATGTGAGCTACTGCTCAGCAATCAGCTGCACCTGTTTATCTTTCCCAAGTAGTATAGGGGCCAGTGTTGCCTCTTTACTGGGTTCAGTTTCAGTCCAGCCTTTGAGCTGTGAGTATGGCCTTGGTTCTGTGTTTTTTAAAGGTCTTTCTACAAGCTATTGATTCATGAAGTATACTTAGTTTTTCACACGATTTTCTATTTTGACTTCATTTTTCCTAAATAAATAATTCTATGGTGTAAGTTGTCTAAGATTTTTTTTTCCTAATTTTAAGATATTCCAAGGACAAGAATTTTTATTATTTCCTGATACATAAACTGATAGAATTCAAAGAAGGTATTGTCCCATCAGATGAGGTGCAATGGCTGACTACTAACTAGCCCACTGTCCCTGCCTACTTGGCGTGCTGCCCTAGATGGCAGACCCCAACTGAACGAAAAGCCCTATGCTACTAAGTGCAGGGCTGTCAGAGGGAGGCAGAATCAAACAGTACGGGTCGATAACGGTCGGGAACGTAAAAGCCAAGAATCGGAAACCAGAAGAATAACAAGAGACTAGCCAAGGGTCAAACATGGACAGGAACGCTGTACAGAATCAGAGGACAAAAACGTGGTCAAGAAGCAAGCCGAAATCGGTTAAGTCGGAGTATACAAACGCACTAGGAAACAAGGGGAAACACAAGGGTTAAACTTTCACAGGCAAAGGCTGACAAAACTCGGCCGGTTTAAATAAGGCGCCCGGACACCGCCCAAGGAGCTGATTGGTGCGGCCTCTGGGCCCCTCTATTGGCCTGTGCGACACAACTTTTGACCTGATTAGAAGCCGGGCTGTCAATCTTATGCTCATCAGCCCGGCTTTTCCCTGGGTGTGTGGACTGGATAGAGGGATTAACCCCTGCAGCACCTTAATCCTCCACGGCAGAAATGTGTGCTGTGACAGGTATACTTTCTTTTTCTCATGACTGTAGGTCTCTCTTCACATTTTTTTTTGTAAAATTTAATTGTAATTCTTAAAATCACGAGTCAGTCAGCTCTTCATTTAGATCTTTCTTTATTTTGCATTTATCCTGCCAAATTCAGTGTAACTTTTCTAAATACTCTTGATCCAATATGTTCTGTCCATGGCAGTCAATAAAGCACACAGAAAATTACAAATCAATCAGAAAACAATTTACACGCCAGCAGCTGCCAGCTTTTCAAATACTCGATTCAGAGTCACATTGTTTGCTAAACAGAATTAACACTGCCTTCTTGCTTCATTTATTTTTTGCAATTAAATAAAAAATGTATAAAATCTAAGGGCCAAAAATATGGATATTTCTGGCCTTCTGTAAGCACTTCACTTTAACTACATACTAATTTATGTTTTCAGATTCGTGTCAGTATCTGCTTTAAACATGCATAATTTTTTATCAACATTGAGTGCTGCCAACATTTTTTCCTCTACTTAATCTAAAAAAAGCATACCATTTAATCAGCTATTTACTTTTATTTAAAAAATTATTAACTAAAAAATAATGGTGAAAAAATAAAATAACAATACATTTTTATTGCATTTTTTAAATAACTGTCAGAAGTAGTAAATAATACATTTTAATAGTGATAAGAAAAATGTCTTAAATAAAAATGACACAATTACTTGTCTTTATATTTTAACCGGAATTAAAGTTAATGTATTCTTAAAATCTATGTCATAGCAAAATGACAACAACCAATATAAACAGTTTGTTGTGCAGAAAAAGTATTAAGAAAGCCAGGACGCAGATTTGCATGGAATTGGGCTAATCCACATCCAAAAAAGAAGCAAAATGTGACATTCAAAGACTTGGCTTGGAATTATGCCATGTGTTCCACAGTTAATTTTTAGATGGAAATATCTGTCTTTTTTCAAAAACTGTATAACCCCTATTTTCAAGCAAAATCCATGCAGTAGTTGACACTAAAAACTACAGACCAAATGTATCCTTATTTGACACCTGCAATGCAGAGAACAAAAGTGACATGTTAATTCTTTGATGCAGAATTCCATTACATTGCGGGTCAAGTGGCATAGGTGGGGGTAGACCCATTGAAATGGGAATTATTTGTGTTCAATATTACGGCCAAATCTGAAACATATACAACCTAAAAATCCACAGCAGAAACGTGAAGTCATACTACCGATTCAACAATCTATTATTTTGACAGAAAACTCAATTGTGTGATCATAGCCTTAGTGATAAAGGGAATATGAGGGAGGTTTAAAAGGTGAATGTTTATATCATATCTTGAATGTAAACTGACGAGGGCAGAGAATGCTGGAGTGAAAGAAAGAAGCGTGGGGAGAGGTCATTGGGGGGATTGAAAAAGGAAGTATGAAAGAGAATGTAGCACAGAAAAAGCACTCATTTACACAGATAACACTGGAGAAGAATGAGGACTCAGGTGTATCACTCTGTATGCGTACTGTTCATGTTTTAGGAATCAAATTGCCTGTTGTCCTCTTCTCATGAGGTTATTTTTTAAGATATAAGGATTTAGCCATCTCATACTGTATTAGTCTTATTGTTCTCTGAGATGTTCTCTTGATACATGCAATTGCTGCAGTTAGCTAAAAATTATATACATGTACATAGAATGGCAAACCCACAGGCGACTGCCACCAACAGTGCTGAAAAAGACAGAAAATGATTTATGGTTTAGGATACTTAAGCCTTGTTCTCTGTATTATGAAAAGCTCTTGAAAATGCTACTCATTTTTTGTATTTTTTATGTTATATGTGTTATCATTTTGCTGTCATTCTAGAGGGGGTAATATCTCTCCTTGGGGAGAGCCACTATGTAGGTGTGTGAGGATTTAAGATTGCCTTATGCACTTCACAGGTATTTGCATATAACAAGGCATCTTTTTCCATAATGCCTTTTCTCACCCAGACAGTCAGTAAGCTCTGCTCTGCACTGATGAGGAGCAAAACTCAAAAACAGCTGTATGCAGATGAACATCATTTGCCTTGCATTAATCTAGTTCGCTTTCCAAGACTCAGTGAGTCACACGCAACTTGAGGACATCCAATAGAGGTTGCTAGAGCATTCAGCTCTCTTCCCATAATGCCTTGTTACATGCTGTCACTCTAGAACAGAGTACAATACTTTTTACAGTTTATAAACTGAAAACACAAAATATGTATTAAGGTACATTGACATTATTAGATGCCCAGTAGGAAAGATCAATCACATCTTTATATTTATTAGCCTCTAGATTTTCTATGTTCATCAGTATACATATGTGTTCTAGTAGATGTTCCGTCCCAGGACGGTGACTCTGGTGGAACAGAAAGCCAATAGTTATTGGCTTTCTGCACTGTAGAATGAATAAGAGTAAGCGGCGCAGGAGGAGGGATGTCGTGATGTTATCATGCCTCCTGCGCTGTTGTACCTCCTAGGCTGAAAGCCCAGGGTTTAGGCACTAGGTTTCAGACCTAAGAGATACTAGGAGCAACGTCCCGACATAGGCGTTATCACTCTATATGTGAGAGAGGAGAGGCCTAGAGCAGCATCCTATGTGTGAGAAAGAGTGGAGCCTGTGTGGTCTGGTATGTAAGAGAGGAGGGTGCCATGAACAGCAATCTATAGGTGAGGAGATTATAAGCAGTCTATATGTGACAAAAGAAACCATTAGCAGCAATCTATATGTAAATGTAAAGTGGGGCATGTGCAGAATGTGTGAGATGGGAGAGAGCCAGAACAAACGTCTGTATGTGAAAGAAGAGGATGCAATTAGAAACAGTCTATATGTGAGAGAGGAGGGGACAGGAGCAGAAGTCTATGTGTGAGAGAAAAGAGGACATGAGCAGCAGGCTTTTATTAACAATTCAAGACCACCCATAGACTATAGATTCTTTGAAGGCTCTAGTTGACTCTGGAAGTATGTTTTTGAACTTCCTTGCAAAGTCTGCAGCTGCATATAAGTTATGAAACTGCAGGAGGGGAGAGTTGGCCGTCTTGTAGTTCCGCCACAATATCCATAGGTATATGCGAAAAAGGTATCCCACTGGAAACCTGCAACCGAGCCAGGAAAAGTTATGTAAATGGATCCTTTTAAAACCCTCTTTGAAAATCCTGTATTTTCCCTTGTAGTTGGGTGAAGAGGGCAGAAGGGCTACGAACTCCTTAGTGTAGTGGAGAGTGGCTCCTGCTACAGTTACAGTCAGTATTCATTGTACATGAATGTACACTGTAATGTGGGCAGTGGGAAGGGAGAAGGAAGTAGTCTCATCCAAACTCACTCCACTGTGCCCTGCACTCAGCAGTGTAGCAGTTGGGTATTTATATATAGTCATATCACAAAGAAGATAAGCCATGGCACTCACAGGTACAATATAGGTCTTCTTTATTAATGCATATCCAGGAACAATACAGAGTGGGAACTGTACACCTGGTCTGACAGCTGTTTCATGTTTAACTGTACTTCGTCACAAACTTTATATATATAGATTGTAGTCATTCTGCGCAAGAACTATGCCCTTAAGTGGATGCATTTTCTATTTACTGTCCTTTGACAGGGTATCTACTAGTAATACACTTTCATTTGCCAAATTATTCTTCCATATAATGCAAGTTGAAAGCAAGGCTGGTCCAAGGTATTTTGGTGCCCTTAGCAGATAAGGTAAATGGTGTTCCCACTACCTCCTGAATCTTTTCAAAATAAAAGTAAGTGGATCATTTGTAATCAGGGGTAATGGGAACATCTCTATACAAGTAAAAAGTTTACCTTTAGGAGCCATTCACATTTGCAATTGGGTTTCTGCTTATAATGGAAACCATTAGCAAAACTGTCCCTATTAAGTTCAACACACGTGCAACCAAATATGTAAAAAACCGATCAGGATTGATTATGGAGGCTTTTAACAGAGCCACTTAAAGGACCTTAATGGAACATTAGTGTTCGGTGTCCAGTCATTTAGGGCAACAACTAAGGCGCAAAGATGCCAGTTCTAAATAGCGTTAAAGCAGTGTAGAATGCACCAGAATGTATGGACCTGTTCTACTGTGGGTCATAGATATGGCGCATTCTAGTTCCACTACAACAACTCAGGCTCAGGTAAACTACTTTTAACTTGGTCTGGCTGTTCCAGCAGTAATGCGACTAGTTGCCATTCTTCAGTCATAAATGTGTAGAATCATACCGTTGTGGTGCGACACATCGCCAGAATGCCACCACAAAGTTCCATGGACCTACTATTGGAGTCTGCCTGCTCATACATCTAGAGAACAGGGCTGTGCCAATTTTCTGTTTTTTCAGTCCTTTCATACATACATGTCACCCTTAGTTCCCTTTTTGATCTTCAGCACTGTCGGGTACCACAATCAATTGTCTACAACAATGGCTGTCTGAGGCTTAGATTTGGGGGACTCTGCTATGCAGACAGTCATCAACAGGTGTACATTTACTAACACATATGAACAGTCAGAGACAGACTTATACTCACAACAAGTAACCAAACCTACAATCTATACACATACAATGCTGCACACACCATACTTGACTACTTTTAAGTAATTACATTAGTGCTGTATAAGAATCCCTGTCTTTATTAGGCCAACTCCCAAACACCCAATTTGGGGGGGCCGGTTCTTTGTGTTCCCCTTGACACGTTTATTCCCCTCTCCTTCCTGTTCATGTGGCCCTTGCTTGTGCGGGGCACGTTCCTGTCCCTAGGGTGTTTGGGGTATTCGGGTTTAACCCAATATCTTGCAGCACTTCCTGCTCTCCTGTACCAATCCGTTGATGTTGTTAAATTTTCGTTGGGGAGTGTTGTGCTATTTAGTTGTTCTGTGTACCAGATCTTCCCGTCTGTTTATACTAAACAAATTTCCTGCTGTCTGTCCTGACCTTTATGCTTGTTCCCGACATGCATCTGCTTGTCAATTCTGTACCACGCTGCACCCTGGTCGCCAGCACAAGCAAGTCGCCTCAGGTGTAGCGACCTGGCAGTCTCCAGTCACACAAAATCAACCGCATGGCAGCGGGCTCTGACGAAGACCAAGAGACTCCTTAGACTCCACTCCGTGACTTGGCTTATTCCACCGCTTCCAGTTGTCCACAGGATTCAATACCTGTGTATTCATTACATTATGGATTAGCCATGAATCCCGCCAGGGTGCTCCTGACTGAACTCCAGGACATCTTGGCTGTAGTGGCCCACCAGAGCATCAGTAATGACCAGCTTGTGGATGCCATGCACACTCTAGCATACCACCTAAAACCAGCCACATCTGCTCCACCACTTCTGGCAAGTCCACCTCCCCACCACTGCATTATGAAGGGAACCCAAAGACCTGCAGGGGATTCAGTAGTCCAACCACATGGAGATGATGGTGAACCACTTCCACTTTGAGCAAGCCAAGATGGCGTTTGTTATAAGTCTGCTTTTGGGTGAAGCCTTGGCCTGGGCCATGCCTCTCTGGGACTGAGGGGATCCAGTGACCACCAACCTCTAGTTATTTTTAAAGATTTTTTGGCCACATCAGGGTGACTCTATGGTTGGGCAATAAGCTGTCTTTTTTCGCTACTCTATTGAGCTCCCCGTGGAATATAGCCCTAGAAGCAAAACATTCTTAAAACCCGTCCAACCTTGTAGAATTCCTTGACTTGCTCCGGTGCTCCAAAGGCCTCCACTTTCTCCACTAATGTTCTCTCAAGAGGAACCAATGCACGTGGAAAAAACCCACTTTTTAGCAAGAATGGCCCCCTCCGCCCCCACCCGCATCCGCTTCTTGGAGGGTTTCCCAAAGACTTAATTCAAAAACTGTCAATGTGTCCGTGAAACTAGGGATGCCTAGTTGTGACTACTACCTCTCCATGTCTGACCATGCTGGTCCTACTCTCTCCATCGTCTGATACCCCATTTCAAGTCACGGCTTTCCTGGACTATGGTTCTGCTAGGAATTTTGTTGATGCAACTTCAGTATCTAAGTGTCATTTTCCTGTGGTCCATCTGGACAAACTCTTACCCGTCTCTTCTGTTAATGAAGAACTTTTGAGAGACTCAATTCAGTATTGTGCAGAGCCTCTGACACTTCAGCTGGGGTTGTTAAACAAGGAGAAGATGGTGTTTCACATGCTGCCTCGTTCCTCCTCTTCACTCCTTTTGGGACTACCCTGGTGAACGTGACATGCTCCCATGTTCAATTGGAAAATGGGTGCGGTCATGTGTTGGGGACAAGACTGCTACTCTTGCTGTCTTTTGGCACCCCGCTTGGTGCCGACCACCTCACCACTAATGCCTGCCACTAATGCCTGCCACTCCACTTCCAGGTGTCCCATGTTCAGACAAAAAAAATTTTTGGACTTTTTCTGGGAAAAAGTGGAACTTACACCCCCATCAAACCTTTGATTTTCCTATGGATCTCCTGCCTGGCACGACACCTCCTCGAGGAAGAAATCCCCTTTGTTTTTTGTCGTATCCAGGTCTGTTGGCCTATACATAGAAAAATTTTCAAAGGGTTATCCGCAAGTCTACCTCCCCAGCCGGTGATGGATTCTTTTTCGTGGAGAAGAGGAATGGTTCTCTTCACCTCTGCATTGAATATCAGGGACTTAAGATAAACAAGAATCAGTATTCATTGCCTCTGACCTCCGAGCTCTTCAACCGCCTGTGTGGAGACAAGATCCTCACTACATAATTTGCAGGGGTTAAACTTGATCACTAAGTGGGCGTGAAGGAAGGGAAAGCTTTAAAACCACATGAGGACACTTCAAGTTTTGTATTGTTTGACCTATGTAACGTGCCTGCGGTCCTCCAAGACTTTGTTAATGAGATCTTCAGAGACCCCCTTTTCTGGTTGTGGTGATTTTTTTGATAGCTTAAATTTTTTTGTTAATCTTGAAAATCAAAAATCTTGTTTGTATGGTCCTAATATGTCTGGGTAGCAATCATCTCTACGCCAAATTGGAAAAGTTCGTCTTCGAGCAATTTAGTCTACCCTTCCTCGGCTATATCATCTCGGACACAGGTCTCCAAATGGATCCTGCCTAATTGTCTGCCATCTTGCAGTGGCCATGGCCAATGTTTCTTGTGGTTCGCTAATTACTACCGCCAATTTATTCCCCATTATTCCACTTTGGTGGCTCCCATAGTGGCACTCAAAGGGAAGAATGCTAATCCCAAATGTTGGCCATTGGAGGCTGAAGAAGCTTTCACTCATTTGAAGTCAGCCTTCTCCTCTGCACCTATCTTGTCTCATCCCAAACCCGAAAAACCCTTCTTCCTGGAGGTGAATGCCTCATCTGTGGGACCTGAGGCTGTTCTCAAACAGAAAACTCCAAAGGGTGAGACCATCACTTGTGACTTTTTCTCCAAGACCTTTTACTCTGCAGAGAAAAATTATACTACCGGAGATTGAGAATTACTGGCCAATAAACTGGCCTTAGAGGGGTGGCACCATCTGCTAGAAGGGGATCTTCATCCGGTGACCATTTATACTGATCACAAGAACCTCCTTTATCTCCATCCTCATCAAGCTAGGTGGTCCCTCTTCTTCTCTCTTTTTGAATTTTGTTACACACACCACTGGACAAGAATATCAAGGCTGACGCTCTATCTCAGTTTTCTGATACTGTTGGCCTGGAATCTGCACCTCAGTATATTTTTACTCCCGAATTTCTGATCATGTCTGATTACCGCAGCTCCAATTGACCTCCAACATATACCTCAGGGGAAAACCTTTGTTTGTCCCTCATTAAGAAAAAGAATCTTGCACTGGGGTCATACTAGTGGCCTAATCTGGGTCAAGATGTCAAGGACTTTGACAGCCTGTTTCGTCCTTGACCCATCCCAGAGGGATCCTGGACCCATATTGCTATGAACTTTATTACCGACTTTCCTCCATCTTACAATAATATCGTCATCTGGTCGGTCACAGATCGATTCTCCAAAATGTTGCATTTTGTACTTTTGCCTGGTCTGCCTTCTGTCCCTCAACTGACATTCCATTACTTCAAGCAAATTTTTCGTCTACATGAACTGCCTCTTCATATTGTTTCGGACTGAGGAGTTCAATTCGTATCCGAGTTCTGGTGTGATTTTTCTTCCCGTCAAAAAGTAAAGCTGGACTTTTCCTCCGCATTCCACCCACAAACTAATGGGCAAGCTGAAGGGGGAATCAGATCCTGGGTAGCTACCTGCTCCCTTTCACTTTTACATGTCAAGATGGTTGGACTGATCTTCTCCCTTGTGCTGAGTTATCGTATAATCACCTCAACTCGGATTCTGCAGGAGCTTCTCCATTTTTTATTGTTTATGGTCTTCATTCTCGCTCTCCCCTTTCTCTGTGTGTTCCCTTTGAGGTCCCCGTGGCTGATGCCCAAGTCCAAGATATTACCACAAGCTGGCAACAGACTCAAGTTCTCTTAAACTAGCATCCTTGCTCACCAGATCTCAGGTGGGTAAAAGACAAAGGCCTCCCCTCATTTTCTCTCCAGGATATAAGGTCTGGTTATCCACCAAACATGTCTGTCTAAAGAACCCCAGCCTCAAAGTGCGTCCATGCGTCCTGGGTCCATTTGAAGTCATCCAACACATTAACCCCATGGCCTATAAGCCTCACCTGCCTCCATCAATGCGCATCCCGAACTCCTTCCATGTCTCACTACGCAAGCCACTGGCCTTCAACTGCTTCTCCCAAAAATCAAGTCTATACCACATCGAACTGAAGCCAGGGATTCTTATGAAGAAAAGGAGATCTTAGTTGAGAAGGTTGTTGGGGGGAGGGTGATATTTCCTCATTGACTAGAAGGGATTCGGGCCCAAAGAGAGATCTGTCTTACCTTACTCACCTTTTCTCACTCATGCTCTACTGCGGTCCTCTGCTCTGTGCTGGCGAGTGCATACCAGTTCCCTAGGGAACGTGCGTGCTGGCTTTGTGATTGGATATCACCATAATGCTGACCCTATATCTTGCAGTACTTTCTGCTCTTCTGTACCAATCCATTGGTGTTGTTTAATTACTGTTGGAGATTGTTATACTACTTAGTTGTTCTGTGTACCAGATCTTCCTGCCTGTTTATGCTGACCATGTTGCCTGCCACCTGCGCTGACCCTTCTGCCTGTCCCTGATCACGCAACTGCCTGTCGATACTATACCACGCTGCACCTCGGCCACCACCACAAGCAAGTCAGGGGTAGTGACCTGTGAGCCTTCTGCCACACAAGATCAACCAGCCTTGGGGTGGGCTCTAAGACTGGGAGGCTCCTTAGACTCTATTCCCTGATGTGGCTTCTATCACTGCTTGTGGTGGTCCAGAGAATTCCTTAAATATAAACTTTAACCAAAAATAAATACCAGACCCCAGAATGCGTCAGACCCCTTAACCACTAAATAATAAAGACCCAGAGCCAACACTGAACTAAATAAAGACTGCAGACCAGGTCCCTGAATAAATACAGACCACAGAACAAATACCTTAAATAAATACTGACCACAGAACATGTACAACGTCCAGACTAGACCCCAAATCAATACAAACCTAAAAGGAAAAACACAACACAGTAAATATTAAGAATAAACACAAACCTCATACCTACTTACCTGCACTAATTCAGACCTCAGAATAGACCTCCCAAATAAAAACCCAGATTCAAAAATAAATACGGACCTCATACCACCCCCATAAAGAAATATAGACTGCAGGTCACAATAAATAAAAGTCCCATACACTTACACACTCTTTCCTCCTATTTGATGGCTTGTCGGATCTGCATAGCTATAGTTATGTAACTATCTCTACAGGTTCTTTCACAGCCCCTGCACACAGTTGAGGTCTTGAAGATCATTTCAAATTACAGTTTTATTCTGGTTTTTGTCACATTTCTCAGCAAAAATAACCACAATATTACTCAAATATATATATATATATATATATATATATTTTAAATTATGACCCTACCTTCTCAACGCTCTATTATTGGTCTCTTCCATAGGCTTTTGCCTATCTCTTATCTTAATCTTAGTTGATAAGCTTCCTCTCTAGGATTTTTCTTTGTCTCACATCTAAAAGTGTCTGGTATGTTACTGAGAGCAGCTCATAATGTGCTGAAAAGTAAGTATATGAAAAAAGTATATGTGGTATCCCTTCATTAAAAGTGCATGTGATTAGGGTCATCCTTACATTGTATAATAATTTACTGCACTAATTTTTATTGATAGTTTCTTAAACCAATCCATGTACTAACTATAATGATTAACTCTTAACACCGCAACAATTTTTGCTTGTCACATTCGTTTTCTCCTCCCTAACTTTTTTCTATTTTCATCTACATAAGACATACAGGGCAGGGGCGTAGCTACAGGGGGTGCAGCGATAGCAATCGCTACCGGGCCCTGCAGCCTGAGGGGGCCCAAAAGCTCTTCTACCACAAAGGAAAACACCAGTATTGCAGATGGCGCATGGGAGCTGGGGGGCCCCATTTCACTTTTTGCACCAGGGCCCCAGAGCTTGAAGTTACGCCTCTGATACAAGGGTTTGTTTTTCTGGAAGACAAGTTGCTTTTATTAATTATACCATTGACTATAATATAAATATGTATTAGGAAGCCTAAAAAAAAATATCTTGTGTTGTAAAATGTAAAAAATGTTGCCATTTTTGTGAGGGTTTTGTTTTTGTTCGGTCAACTGCTTGGTATAAATGACATGCTATCTATATTACACAGGTTGATACGACGCCACTCATACCAATTTTCTTTTAGTTTTTGTTATGTTTAATTACTTTAAAAAAATTAAAACATTTTTTATTTTTTAAATTTGCTCCACAGCACTATTTTCTGCAACCAATAACGTTTTGGTTTTTCCATCTGAATTGTAGTTTTATTTAGTATTGTTTTGGCATATATGCAAAATTCCTCGCCGTGTACTGAGCACCCAAAGAAAGAACTGACATGAAAGGGAAATAAAAGGAGGGTGAATGGGCTCCACGTCGAGGTGCTTTAGAAGTACGTGTTGGACAGTGTGTATTTCTTAAACGGAAGGCGTATATCGGCATGCATAGTACGCACCACTATACGCCATGTGAACCTGCCCTTAAAGGGGTAGATACCCAGCAGCTATGGAGTCCTTCATTAAACCCTGGGCTGCCATGACAACAGAATACCAACCCACTGTTTGGATACACAGGGCTCGATCAAGGGACTAGAATGGTGCACAGCTGCGCTTGCCTTGTCATCTAAAGAGTCAAAAGGCTGGGAGTTATATCTGATCCCAGTTTCTAGCAGCAGGTACTGGCTATAATTAACCAACAGCCATTAGCTGCTGCATGCGCACTAGGTTTAGTGAGTGAGCCTGCTCCATAGTGCCTTAAGCACTGTATGACGTAGTTGTATACCATGTATCATTAAGGGGTTAAATGTAGGAACTTTAGCTTTGTATAGTTAACAAAAACTGATCTTGAGACTACGCAGCAGTAAGGTTTATTAAGCTTGGTTAAAAATAAAATTAAATAGCAGCTATATTGTGCATTAGATTTAAATAACTAGCATATTGTTTCTTCAGAATGTGAAAAGAAACGTGAAGCCTATTAATAAGCCAGAGATAAAAAGAGATATGCGTGGGTAGAAACTACTCTGTAAGAATGATGATGGAAAGACAATGATTTTTCTTATGCAGAAACACATAAATTACTGTTAAAATTTTAATTTGATGAAGTGTTGAAATCAGCCACCATGATCTAACTATGAATATGAAAAGTAATGACTTAATTATTATTTTTTGCTCTTAAGAATAACTTGATATGTGTTAATTTTTCTTCTTCACTGTGCAGTAGATTATCATAATACTGTGCACAAATACATTTTCACTGGATATATGAAGTAGTGCTAGATTGTGCTCTTTTGTTTTGGTTACGGATTCTTTATTACAGATACATTTTAAAGAACCATAAAACAAAAATAGGACCGGGCGCTCGTCCGCAGCAAATAAATCCTCGTGCGGTGGCAACGTAGGATAAAGAATATATTTATTTCATTAAAAACATAAATAGCATAACGCGTTTCGTGCTAAAAAGCACTTCCTCAGATGCTGTAACATTACAGCATCTGAGGAAGTGCTTTTTAGCATGAAACGCGTTATGCTATTTGTGTTTTTAATTAAATAAATATATTCTTTATCCTACGTTGCCATCGCACGAGGATTTATTTGCTGCGGACGAGCGCCCGGTCCTATTTTAGTTTTATGGTTCATTATCGTTCCTCGAGGTCTTCCAATACCAGGGGTCTTGGACTACGTGGCTGCTGTCTTTGGGCTTAATTAAGCCAAAAAGGTTTTTATGAGCGTTGTGCCTCTACAATATAAGCACAACGCCATCAGGTGAGCACCTTGCATATTTTACTTTTATTGAATTTCTTGACGTACTTTCACATAGAGCGCCCTCTCCTTTTTTCATTTTCTATAGATACATTTTAAAGGGATATGCAAATTATTTTATAGAGTTGCAGAAAAAGAACACCATCTAACTAAACTAGAAACATTCAGTTAAACCATCCATGTCTTTTATCAAATATGCAGATAGGCTTTAAGGAAGAGAGTTAGGCTATGGCCACACGGCAGTGACGAAATACCGGTCGGATTCTGATTAAGAATCCAACCAGTCATTTATCGTCTTTTCAATGATTTTGTGGGATGATTCTGTCCACAGTTTGCAGATTCGACTGTCCCCCAATCAATGAATAGCACACCTTCCACCCGGAAACCGGGCGGAAGATTGGGCATGATTCAAGTTTTTCGGCACACCACCGGTATAAAAAATCAACCAAGTAGAAACCGTGCAGTGTAGACTACTGGGCAGATTTTCTATTAAAGTCAATAGGGAAAGTTGACAGTCGGTTTTCAAAACCGAAAACTGTCTGAAAAACTAGGGCCATGTATTTAAAGTAGCACCATTTTCAGTGAAAGAGTCTCTCATCAGCACACAACTGTTTTGGAATGTTTGCTCCTTGTCGATGCAGAGCAAGGTTCTGGCTGGCTAGGTGAGATGCTATTAACATAGCTCTAGCAGGATAAAGTTCCTCCTTGAGAAGAGCAAAATAAAGGTTTAGTGGCACAATGGCTCTAGGAATGGAAGGTGGATCCTCTGGTCACTGTGTAGAGTTGGCGTGACCTAAGCTGGGAAGCGAAGAGGCCCCCTGTCTTTGCCAGAGCCCACCACAAAGCAGGGTGGACTTTGCCGCAAGAAATTCCCCAGGTCACTACACGCGACACAGTTCCTGGCGGTAACAGCCGAAGCAGGAACAGAAGTTAGGATGGACAGACTCAGCAGGAACAGCACATGGCAGATGAAGGTCAGATAGGACAGGCGTAGACAGAACCCGGGGATCAGACAAGTGTAAATAGGATTCACGGGGAGCCACAACAGAATGCACTGGGGAAAGGGACACCAACATACCCCGCAAAAGGGCAGAAGAGGACTCCCTAAAAAGCCCCTGCCCAAAATCATAGGTAGAGAGAGGATTACCTGCAATGTGCTGACCCTTTAAATCCAGGAGACTGGCTTGTACGCGCCCCTAGTGGCCGGCAGGGAATGTGCATTTTGAACATAGGGACAAAGCACAGCCGATGGAGGTAGAAGCAGGACGGGGTGAGTATGAGCACAGCGGAACAAGTCCGGGGGGTTGTGCCTGGGGCCCAGAGGCCGATCGCAACAGAGCCAATGGCGATGCGACCGTATCCAAGTCAACCGCAGCGTGCAGCCTAACATTTAGGAAGACTTATAGGCCAAGTAAATCTACCTGGGAAAATCAAATATGCAAAAAAGGGTCTGGAGTATGTTTGGGGATTATTATCGACAAAGTTGAAATCGGCACGGATTTAGTTTATCGATTTTTCGACACCGATAATTTAGGTTAAAATCGTGCATAATCTTTTAAACGCGCCATTTTCGGGGCTTTCCCCATTTTGGCGCCAGCAAAACACTTTAAGAATAAAGGGGGAATGGTGTCGACGTCATGACGGGATGTGATGGTTTCGATTGGCTGAAAAAAACCTGAAAACCTCATTTTTACAAGAACAGCCCTTCCTGTTCATGATCAGGGGGTTCAGCTCTCATAGCATAGGACGTGCGCTCTGCCTCTGTCCAAACAGCTCAGCAAACACCAAGAAATTATTCAAATTTTTTTACAGAGACAGCTCTCTTTAGCTGTGATCCTTAGAATTTAGTTAGATCAGAGATTTGCAGATTTTAGGTAGTTATCAGAGAATTTTAAAGGAGCATCTACCCGCTGTAAATTCACGGGGTGAGCGGGGGGGGGGGGGGGCCGCCGGGCCAACACAGACAAACTCTATTAGATACTGGTATTGTTACAGCCAAAACTTGTCTAGACATGCATTGCCTTATATTAGATACAGATCTGTTTCTAAGTAACTGCAAGGTCTATTATGTTAGGTGCAAAACTCCACTTTTATTATCGTATACATTTCAGATCATGTTGTTCTTTTTCAATTTGTCCCATCCAAGCTTATGTTGATAGAGCCACCTTGCAGTTAAATATGAATACAGCAATTTTGTAGTCACGACAGTTGATAGGTGCCAAAAAATACCTTTTATTAACCCGTAATACATTTCAGATACGTGTTTTTTTTTCACTTTGGCGCAGCCAGCTTTGTTGATAGCGCCACCTTGCAGTTAAATTTGAATCAGCAACTTTGTAGTCACCCAGGTTTCTGATAGGTGCCCAAAAATACCTTTATTATCCGTATACATTTTTCAGAACAGGTGTTTATTTCAACTTTTGTTCATTCAACTTTGTTGATAGAGCTACTTTGCAGTTAAATTTGAATACAGCAATTTTGTAGTCACCACAGGGAATTGATATAGGTGCCCAACAATACCGTTTATTATCGTATACCTTTCAGACAGGTGTTTTTTCACTTTTGGTCAGTCAAGCTTTGTTGATAGAGCTACTCTTGCAGTTAAATTTGAATAACAGCAATTTTGAGCACCACAGGTGAAATTTTGGGGAAAAAAAAAAATTTAAAAGATGCCAAAAAAAAAAAACTTAATTTATCCGTATACATTTCAGACAAGGTGGTTTTTTTTCACTTTTGTCAGTCCCAACTTTGTTTGGAACAGAGGTACCTAGCACTTAAATTTGAATACAGCAATTTGTATCACCACAGGTGAATTGATAGGTGCCAAAAATACCGTTTATATTATCTGTAACACATATTCAGACAGGTGTTTTTTTACTTTTGGTCAGTCAAGCTTTGATGATAGAGCTTACTTTGCAGTTAAAATTTGAATACAGCAATTTTGTAGTCCGCACAGTGAATTGTATAGGTGCCAAAAATACCGTTTATTACCGTAGTATTGTATTCATTTTCATACAGGTGTTTTTTTTTTTCACTTTTGGTCAGTCCAAGCTTGTTGACAAGCCTACTTTTGCATTAAATTTGAATACAGCAATTTTTGTAGTCCACCACTGGTGAATTGATATTGCCATTATAACCGTTTATTATCCGTATACATTTCAGAACAGGTGATTTTTTTCACTTTTGGTCAGTCCAAGCTTTGTTGATAGAAGCTACTTGCAGTTAACTTTGAATACAAGCAATTTTGTAGTCACCACAGGTGAATTGATAGGTGCCAAAAATACCGTTTATTATCTGTATACATTTCAGACGGGGGTTTTTTTTTTCACTTTGGTCCAGTCAAGCTTTGTTGATTAGAGGTAACCTAGCACATAAATTTCAATCCAGCAATGTTTGTTTTGAGTTTGAGGGATTTGAAGAAATAGCTGTGATTTGCCGCTTTTAATAAGAGACTTCCAAACTCTTCCATACCTTCTCAAATTTTTATCTTTCCTGAACATGAGCGAAATTCAGGATGGTAAAGCGAGCAAAGAGGGGGTAGGACATGAGGTAAGGGTACCTTGAGAGAAGGTGCTCCTTCCAGTGGCGATGGCGACAACACGCAATGCCAGCGGATCGTCTGTTTGCAGGACCCCGTCAGGCCTGTCATCGCTGGGTCAGGGCCCTGTGAATCTCAGTAACGAACAGCGTCGCCAATCTGTTCTTCAGTGGTTAATGCAACCTGCATACAGCAGTCTTACCTCCTTCGTCCTCCCCAGTCACGGTCACAAAATGTCGTCATCAGCATCATAACCATCCGTCCAACATAATCGAAGGCAGCCCAAAATGTCCAACTTGAGTACCCACCACTGTGGATAATCCATTTTCTGAAGACCGACTTTGAATGACAAAAATCGGTTGGGGTCCAGAAGCAGTTAAAAGAATCAAGAGGCCCAAAGATGGATGATTTGTCTGCTCTGACGCCCAGTTACTGACGCCAACAAGAGGTGGTTAAGGAAGCCTCAATCGGCAAAAAAAGCCCCGGGCGGTCGGCAACGCCTTGCCGTGCCCCTTGCTTGGTAGCCCGCAGCTTCTGATGCAAGAATGTCCAGGACGACCAAGTCACTGGTTGAATGATGATGGTGATGGAACGACATTGTTGCGGATCCATCGTTTGTCTTTCCGCAATTTTGTTGCGAGCGGCGTTCATCACTGGACGAGGAGATGACGATGGGGTAGTGGTCAATACGGGTCCCCGCCTCAAAAAGGGAGAGGGTGGTTCGCAGAAGTCCGCTGATATGATTCCGCCAGCCACGGTCAGAGCTGCACACCCCGCTCCTCGCGTACGCCGTCAAAAGGTCCAGGACCTTCTCAAGCCTGGCCTTCTTTGAGCCAAGCCTCTGTATCACCTAGCGATGTCATATGCCCGCCTTTGCCGTAAACCGCATAAGTAGAGGCAAGAATCTTAGGTGTTTTAACTTACCACCAACATGTCTAAGTCCACATGCAACAATGCATGAGTTTGAAATGGAGGCAAACACCCTCGCCAAAAAAGGGCCAGACCGACCCCGGGCCTCCAACCACTGTCACCCCCCTCTGTCTCCGCCTCCTCCTCCTCCGCCACCACCAAAGCGTTCCTAAGCTGCCCATTCCCAGAAGTCCATGAATCAGGATCAGCTTCTACTCCAGCTCCACCGTCGCCCGAGTACCACCAGCACCCGCAGAAGACCCCATCCTAACCCGTCTCCTTCCCGCCAGTTTGAACTACCTGCATTGCTTTGTACAGCGGCCAGTCTAAGCAGCCAGCCTTCTATCTTACATTTGGAGCAGAAGAAACACTTAACCCCACCCTAGACCCAAAGCCAAAAGCCTGAATGACCGGCATTGCCCAGGCTTTGGCTTTGAAAATGTTTGGCCTATTCCGTCGGTTGACACAGATGAGTTCCGCAACGTCATGGGCCTTGCTGCCCTCCATACAGATTCCGAGCAGGCATTTTCTTTGCCAGAAAAGCCGTGCCCTGGCCCTGGCCCATCCCGACGTGTCATCTAAAATTTCAAAGCGCTTGTCTGCATCTGTGTCCGGAAAAGTCCATCTGACATCAACCGACACAGGTGACTAGTAATGCACAGCCAAGGCAGCTATATCTCTGTGACAGCCACTTGGTGAGCTTGGGTGGATGGTCTCTGGGGGTGACGTGGCTCTCAGGCCGAGCGCAGCTCTTCAAAACCCGCAGGATGTGTGCAGGGCTCTTTCCCCCAAGGTCCTCTGGTGGCATCACGGGCCCAGAAAACCATGCCGTGGTTGAAATTAATCTGTCCTGGAGAACCTTCCACACAAGGTCAGGAGCTGTGGACTGCTCACCTCCGCAACGAGACCGAGCGCTGGCTGGTGCCAAGAACCTTGTGCCAGGCAAGGTAGTGTGCGATAACGGGCGGGATAACGGGCGAAATCCTGCTGCCGCTCCTATAAGATCGGTTAAGGCCCCTTGAGCACATCCCTTGCCTGGCACAGTCATGAACCTCGTCATCCAAAATTTCTAAAGCGCTACCCATCCGCGGGTCTGGACTGCCTGCTGAAGAAGGCTCGAGTCTGAGTTTTCCGCACATCCCCGCCGTTCGCACCCTGGCTTCGTCCCGCCTGTTGCGTTGCAACGCATCAGCTCGGCCTCCCCGTCAACCGTCTCATTTTGACATGGCACACTCTGGAATTCCACTCTCCACATGCTCCAAGCATTGTGAGCAGCCGCAATGCCATACGCAGGTACGACAGTGACACATGGCCTGACAAGCATGCGTTGTGGACCTCGGGTGTTGAGCCAATCGAGAGAGAGGGCAGGTGAAAGAGCTCTGCACCATCCTTCCATTTTCGTTGAATCCACAAAATGGTCAGTGCGAACGATGGCCCTGTCACATTCCATTTTGGTATCCTTGTTTTCTGGAACGATCGTTGGACACTCTGAAAACGTCAGGTCCCGCCAGCGACGGAGGAGGAGACGGACACAGAGCCTTTTCTCTCCATCGAAATCCACAAGAGCCCGACAGTTTCACAATTTTAATACGTCTTCATTAGGCAGTGGTTTCGAGGGTCCAAGGACAAGTGCAAGGCGGCGCATCAGCTCTCAGTGCATCATCTGAAGGCAAGTCAGGCCGTGTTGAAGCTGTGCCGGAGGAAGCGAAGGAGAGGAGGTGAGGAGGAGGTATGTCCTGAGAACACCGATGTTACCGACGTCCCTGCCTTGGAAAGAGGTGGCGCGAATTTGAGGCGGAGGAGAAAGATGAGGAAGATCAGTTTGCTAGTGGGGCCCCTCACCCAGAGGCTTGGGAAATCAAGGTCCATCTCTCACATGATTGGCGTGATGCTCAATTTCCTCCAACATGATCCCTCAGTCATAAAGGGCCATCAAATGAACAACAGTTTAATGGGTGTCCACCCCCTGGATCCCCCGTACAAAAACAAAACTAGCACTTTTCCTTTCCACCCACCCAAATATGAGAGTAAAAGCAGGAAAATGAAGACCTTGCTTATAGATCAACTGGAGACATCTGTTGCGGTCTGATTCAACATCCTACATCCACAAATGTCATCGTGAACAACATCAGCGACGTTGAGCCGCATTAAAGTTCCAAATAGCCGTCGCGGCAGCAGCAGGAGCAGGCAAGGTGGCAGAAGCCTATGGGTGACCTCTGGCAATCTTTATTTACAACCCACCAACGCATGCAATGCAGGGCACAACATCCCAATCACACCACAGAGACCAGCTTAAGATCATGGTGCACGACTAACTTTCGTCTCAACACCGATGTTTTTGTAAGTGTTCCGGACCCAATAGACTTCTGGGTATCCAAAATGGACGAATGGCCCGAGCTCGCTCGCCAACGCCTAGAGGTGCTGTCCTGCCCAGCAGCCAGCCGTCAAATCTGAGCGGAACGACCTTCCAACACAGCTGTGGAGTCCATACCAGACAAACGCATCCGGCTTTCCACAGATAATGTGGATCGTGTTTGGGGAACTTTTTTTCACACCATCAGATGAATCCCGCAATGGACTCTGATGATGTTGTGGCCCCAATTGCCGATGGTTCACGCGATTAGTTGCCCGGTCACTTCACATTCCTCTTCAAACAGAAATGGTCCTCTTGAAAAAATGTTTTTTAAAATGATCATTTCTACTTGCAATTTTTAATCTCCAGTTTCCCACAGTTCATTTTTGCTGGAGTTTTGCTTGTGAGAAGACTGTAAAAGACATCAAGGTTTCATGACATAACCATATTCCATTTACTCATTCATCTTTAGAATTTTTCGCATTGTCAATGGGTTTTTGGTTTCATGTTGCCTCCCAATTTTTAACAGTGGCTGAGAAGTCATATTTAAAAATTTTTTTGGGGTCTGTTGCTGTGAGGACAGCAATAATCGTGGTCCTTTTGGAACAGAAATGGGGCTTCTAAGGGCATTATCTCCCTCACAATTTTTAAAACAGGAGTGCTGAGAAGTCATATTTATAATTTTTTGGGGTCATGTTGCTGTGAGATCAGCAATAATCGTGGATCTTTTGAACAGAAATGGGGCTTCTAAGTGCAATTCTCCCTCACATTTTTTAACAGTGGGCTTGAGAAGTCTTTTTAATTTATAATTTTTTGGTTCATGCTGTTTGAAAAGCAAGCAATACTGCACAGGTCCTATTCTAAAAATTTTGTTTACTAAATAAACATTTGTTCTCAACAATTGTCAAAAGTGGCTCAAGGAGTCATGTTTTTAATTTTTGGGGGCATTTTGCTGGTGAAATGCAGCTAGCTAACAAGGTCCTATTGTAAAAAAATGTGTTTCTGACAACCATTTGTTCCTTCACAATTGTCCATAGTGGCTGAGGTGAAGGGTGCTGTCAGAAACATGAATAGGTAGGACCTGTAATTGGCACATAAATGCAAAATGACTTGTTTTTGCAAGATCTTTTAACAAAGCTAGCAATCCCTTTATTGAGACAACCTATTTAATACAATAAAAAAAATGAGAAACAAAGACATTGGGGATTCCATCTATTTTAAAAATGGTGTTTTCTAGAATTAAACTACTAAAAAACTTGCATGTACAAAATAGCTGTAAAAAAAATCCTCTGAATATGTAAAGGGAGGTACAAGGAAAACTTGACCAGATGTAGGTTATTCAGAGGACATGGAGTATAGACACGGACAGAGAACAAAGTACAGAAGACAACTTCCTCCAGCATGTTGAGTAAAATGAGAAAAAGAAAAAGGGCACCTGGGTGGAACAGAGCCGTTAACCACCAGTATTTTCCAAGTGAAACTCCCATTGGTCCGCACTCATACACGGAGGGGCACAAGCGCTACCCAGGCCTTGACGGTTGTACTGAGAAGGCAGGAGGTCTTATCTCACACTTCCACTTCCGCACCTCTGCTACAGCACGACTGTTTTCGTTGCTGCGTCATAAGGCATTTTTTATACCGTGTTTAATAGATGACGGACCCAGCCTGGCTCTCACCGCAACCCACTGTAACTCCGGCCGCTGTCTGCTGAACCTGCGTTTTAATAGATGACAGACTCTAGCCTGGTCTCTCACCGCACCCACTGTAAGTCTGGGCAGCTGGACCTCCGTGTTAACAGATGGCTACAGGCAGCACTGGCTCCTCACCGTTAGGGCAATCAGGAGAGCTTTCAAATTCTCTAAAAATCAATTTTGAAAAAGGTGATTTCTGTGAGGTTTTCAGTAAGTGTCAAGAAGGGGTCCAGGCTGGACCACAAATTGCACAATTTAGGCTTAAAATTTCTGGCTGGAGTCACTATGGGGTCGCATCATTTGATCTCCCAAGGAAGTCTGTTCCCTAATCAATGAAGAAGGATTTTGGAGGAAAAAATGAAAACCATCTGAAAGATTGACTGAATCAGTCTCAGAAGCCTAGGAGGGCAAATGTCTCTCTCAACTAAGAAAGTGTTTGTGGTATGATTAGGACATTTGTATTACTTATGGGGTGTGCGGGTACGAATTAACACATCTATACGCTTAAAAAAATACCTTTAAATACTGCAGAGAGGGGTGTATGTTATCACACTTGAAAAAAAAAGCAAAATGATAATAATGTACTGTAAAACTATAAATAAAGCTTACCTAAATAAATTCTGTAAACAAATGTCAGTTACAAAAAAATATTCTAAAGGACAGTCACTGTACAAAATAAGCATAGTCCACTTTTGTGTCTGAGGATCAAGACAGGATTGGGCTCCATGCAGTGGCCACAGGACAGATAAGTCAATGTCCGTTCAACTAAAATGTTGTTCAAAGACTCCTTTTTGCGGCACTTTTTAAATCATGGGGTCATGCGGCTTGTGGGCTCATGCTGGTGGCCCAGGTCAGGTATAGACAACTGTCCAGTTCAATTAAAAATGTTGGTTCAAAAGACTTCTTTTTTGACGGCACTTTTAAATCCTGGGGGGTCAATCCGCAGTTTGGGGCTCATGCTGGGCCCAGGACGAGGTAATATACAATTGTCCGATGAAACTAAAATGGTGTTCAAAGACCTCCTTTTTGTGCACTTTTAACCAGTGGATCAGACAGGTTTAATGGTCATCTGCCGGTACAAGGACAGATATAGATAGTCAATGTCCATTCAACTAAAATGGTGGTTCAAAACTCCTTTTTTGCGGCACTTTTTAAATCTGGGGTCATGCGTTTGGGGCTCAAGCTTATTGGCCCAGGACAGGTATATTCAATGTCCGTTAGTAAACTAAAAAGTTGATTGAAAGACTCCTTTTTCCACACTTTTTGAAATGTGGGGGTCATCGCAGGTTTGGCTCATGCTGTGGCCCAGGACAGGTATAGTCAATGTCCAGTGAAACTAAAATGGGAGGTTCAAAGACTCCTTTATTCCGCACTTTTTTAATCAGTGTGTCAACAGGTTTAATGGTCATTCTGCGGTATCAGGACACAGATATATTCAATGTCCCAGTTCGACTAAAATGGTGGTTCATAGACTCCTTTTTCCCGGCAAACTTTTTAATCTGTGGGTCAGACATGTTAATGTCAATCTGCGGTACAGGACAGATATAGTCAATGTCCAGTTCAACTAAAATTGGTGGTTGAAAGACTCCTTTTATTCCGGCACCTTTTTAAATCTGGGGTCATGCAGTTTGGGCTCATGCAGCGTTCCAGGACAGGGTTATTTCATGTCCCATTCAGTAAAATGATGGTTCAAATCATACTGCCCTTCTGGCACTTTTAATTTGTGGGTGATCAGGTTTAAGGTCATGCTGTGGTAACAGGACCGGGAATGGTCCTGTGACTTTTTTTCTGTGGCTTTTATAACCTAAGTGTTGTGCCAATTGTAGTACATGGATCCATTTGACTGTTTGTGGATGTTAATTCCGCTTCTCCATCCCTGTTTGGGTGTAAGAATGAAGGTGTTGTTGCTCCTCCCCCCATAAGAACATTAATTTCTTCGGCGAAAAATCTATTATCGACTATCGGAAATCGTCTTGATAATTGCTGATATCGACTATCGACCCGATGACGATAGTCAACTTAATCGCTCATCACTATTCTGGAGTGCTAAATCTCCAGTGCAACCTATTAGAAATAATATCATTTATACCCCAAAAGAGCTGTTTACTGATGGGAAACTCTTCTGGAAGAGTTGATGGCTTGGCTTAAAATCACTGATCATGTTTCAAGGCTCTCTAGGTTGGGTGTGACTGTAAGGATGCTACTACCAAAAGGTAGCACCAGACATCTAGCTCTCTTCCTAGAGCCTATATGTACAGTATATTTAATTCTCGTAGGGAGCTCCTAGAGCTGTATTTTATTGAGCACATTGAGTAAACCTGAACACTGCAGAGGAAATAAATTAAGTGAATGACTGAATTTGATAATCTGTAGATCCCATTTATCAGATTTCCCTGCTTCAAAACATACCGTGTGACAGAAAATAAGATTTAAATAGTGTCAAAAGGGTATCTCACAATGCCGTATTACAGACCCACAGCCAGTTTCAGGCTTACACTTTCAGGTCAGGCTGTGGGTGAATCTATAGCAGTGATTAGTATATCAGCTCTGCTATTCCAAGCTGATCCTGTTACAGTGATGTAAAATATATTTTAGATTATGGCTGTGAAGAGGTATGAATACTTTTGCAAATTACTGTATATATAAAAAGTGATACAGAGAATAAAGAAAGAAATTAAAAGTAGAATTGCTAATATGATGAGATCTGAGAAGGTCGCTGAGACTTTTCACCTAATGTAGTTCTAGTTTAAAGTACACCACAGTGCCACCTCAGCAGTAATAATGCCAACATATTTGTTGGTCGAATTAAGCAAGTTTTACTATTCAATTATTTACAAAATGAACTGCCCACATCGTAGAAATTCACATTGTTATTTACTTAGATTAAGCAATTTGTGTCATAGTGCCAAGTTTTTAAATATTGTCAAGGAAAAGTCTGAAAGAAAAATTGTTAAATTAATCTGGGTTATTAAAGGCTGCATACATATTTTGCACAATTTATCCCCTGAATGACCTTACCTAAAAAAGGATAATGTATCTCATTGGGAATAGGCACCATGTTGGTGTGTGAGGATTTAATCCCCTTTTTACACCACGCTGGGCATTTGGGAAAGAGCTGAAGAGCTCGCCAGTGCCATATATTGGATTTAGTCATCCTCAATTCAGTCTTGCAATGTAAAAGGGACTGAAACAAAGCTAGCGAAGTTCATCTACAGACAGCTGTTTTAGGATATTTGCCCCTCATCAGTGCAGAGAAGAACTTACTAGGTGAAAGGCGAGTGTGGCTTAGAAGGGATAATGTATCTCAATGGGAGAATGATCCCCTTGGCAGTGTGTGAGGGTTTAATCGCCTTTTTGCACATCACTGGGAATTTACATGAGGTCTCTCCCCAGTGAGATACATTACCCCTTCTAAGTTATCTGATGCATGTTTGATGGCACTGCACTGGGCATTTGGGAAAGAGCAAAAGAGCTCGCCAGTGCCATCTATTGGATTTAGTAATCCTCAATTCACATGTGACTCACTGAATCTTGCAATGTAAAAGGGACTAAAACTAAGCTAGTGAAGTTCATCTACAGACAGCTGTTTTAGGATGTTTGCCCCTCATCTGTGCAGAGTAGCACTTACTGCCTGGCTAGGTGAGAGGCGAGTATGGCTTAGAAGGGATAATGTATATAATTGGGAGAATGAGCCCCTTGGCAGTGTGTGAGGGTTTAATCGCCTTTTTGCACATCACTGGGCATTTACAAGAGGCCTCTCCTCAGTGAGATACATTACCCCTTCTAAGTCACCTGATGCATGTCCGAACATTTCAAGATGTTTATTTAAGCTTGTTCAGGATTAGCCTAAAAAAATTGTAGCTTGCACTATTCCATAACACCATTATGCATCTTGGATGCCTCCATATGGACCTGTCCGCCTCCATGTTGATGAATTCAAGCTCGATCTATTGTACCACTTCTAGCTGGCTTTCATCATCAAGTGATGTCTGAGTGGTAGCATCCAGAAGCGACCCTGGCTTATTCTCATCAGTTGTGAAAACCAAGCTCTCTTCGGTCATAATGAGATTATGGCTATGAGAGAGGTAGGATCTTAAACAGCTACGAAGTTACTAAAATTGAAAAAAAAGTATGCCCATCAAGATCAACCAAAGGAGGGGACGGATGTGAACAGGCTTGGACTGGCCCACAGGGGAATAGGGGAAACCCCGGTGGGCCCCTGAGCATGGTAGACCTAAAGTTGTTTTTTTAACTATATATACATCCTCAGAAGAGGCAAAAAAGCAGAAAAAGTTAGACAAAAAGCAACAGCAAGTATGGAGGCATCTACATCTGTACTGGTAAAGGCGGGGCCCCTAAAATAAGTTACGTGGCCAAAAAACTCAAGGGTGGCCCCCAGAGTCAACTCCCCTTGGGGGCCGGGCCACCCCAGTCCGACCTGATGTGAATTTTTAAAAGGGGGAATTTTTAAGCTTTATTTCCCATACATATGCAAATTGTAGAACCCTAAGCAAAAACCCAAAACCCCCTTAAGGAATATTTTTATTTCTATCCCAAAATTGCCACAGACTGGATTCAGATGTTTTTACAGCTTAAAGTTTAAATATTTTTTAAATAGTAAGTGGTTATCTAAGCTTTTATTGAAGCCCTCACCTGTTCCTTCTATGACCAGCTCCTGGGGCAGCTATTCCAAAGATTCACAGTTCCCATGGTAAAGAAGGCATTTTTCCTCTCAATATTGAATCTATCTTTCTTCAGACGGAGAGTGTATCCTCTTTATTTTTAATAAAATGAAATAGCTTTTCTCCATACTTTTAGTAGAGGCCATTTATATACTTATATAATTTTAATCAGTTCCCCGAAGCCGCTTTTTTCTAAAAACTAAATGGGTTTTAAATTTTTTTAACCCTTTTCCGTAACTAAGATGCTTCTTCCCCTTACTATTTGGTACTAAACTTTTCCCTAAACCCCAGGACTCCTTTCATATACTGAACCCGGGGCCAGGAAAGGCATTTGGTGCCCTAACAAGTACAGCCCAAGGGTGCCCCCCACCCCCCCCCCGCCCAAAAAAAAAAATTGCACCCCCCCCACACAAATTCCTCCCCCCCTGCTCCAGGCCCTTCACTAATTTTCTGCACGTTCCACCAGTGCTGTCCATCCCTAGCGGGTCACTGCACAAAGAAAATCCCCCCGACAAATAGCGTTTTAAAAAAAGCTCCCCCACGTATGACGGAAAACCTTTAAAAAAACAGTCACTAAATAATCCACATACATGGAGCAAATCTACCAGAGGAAGGATTGTTTCAAAAACCTCCTACAAAACCAAACCCCCAAAAAAATTATACTAAAGGATTAAAAACTGCCAGACCCGACCGAACGCGACCCCCACATAACCATCAGTTTTCACGGCTCTGATTACTATAAACCCCAATAGGGATATATAGTGGTTGATATATTTAAAGGACACTCTCAAAAAGTGATTACACTGCCTTCATTTTTGTGCTCACAGGAGTGCTTTTTTGATCAGCGCGTTTACTTTCCCTTTTCTTCTCCATCCCGGGTTAACCTTATGTATTTTCACGGCCCAATAATTTCCCGCAGATTGGACACAAAATCAAAAATCCTCACATTTTCCGCAAAACCCCTTTTTTTAGGTATATAAGTCCCCCCCCTTAGAAGGTATAATGCCCCCCCAATAGGCGGTATATGTATGCCTCTCAGCAGGTAGGTATAATATATGCTCCTCAGTCAGGAGGATATAGTAAGGGGCACTTCAAGCGGTTTAAGATTTAAGGGGGATCGGCAGGGATATAGATATAGGGGCACCCCGGCAGGTATATAGAGGCACTGAGGCAGGTATATAGCTATAGGAGCTCAGGCAGGTATATAGGGGCACACTGGCAGGTATATAGGGGCTGAGCCCCTATATACCTGCCTGTGCCCCTATAGCTATCTATAGGGGCGCTGGCAGGGATATAGCGAGGGGCTCGGGAAGGCATATAGGGGCTCAGGCAGGCAGATAGGCGCTCAGGCAGGTATATAGGGGCTCAGGCAGGCATATAGGGGCTCAGGCAGGCATATAGGGACTCAGGCAGGTATATAGGGGCTCAGGCAGGCATATAGGGGCACAGGCAGGCCTTATAGGGGATCAGGCTGGCATATAGAGATAGGGGCTCAGGGAGGTATATATGGGGCTCAGGCAGGCATTATAGGGGCTCAGACAGGCATATTTGGGGCTCAGGCAGGCATTATAGGGGCTCGGGCAGGCATTATAGGGGCTCGGGCAGGCATTATAGGGGCTCAGGGGAGGCATATAGGGGGTCAAAGGGAGGTATATAGGGGCTCAGGCAGGCATAAAGTGGCACAGGCAGGCATTATAGGGGCTCAGGCTTGCATAGAGAGTTAGGGGCTCAGGCAGGTATATAGGGGCTCAGGCAGGCATTATAGGGGCTCAGGCTGGCATATAGGGGGTCAGGTAGGCATTATAGGGGCTCAGGCAGGCATATAGGGGTTCAGGCAGGCATTATATTGGATATAGGGGCTCAGGCAGGCATATAGGGGCTCAGGGCAGTCATTATGGGGCTCAGGCAGGCATATAGGGCTCAGGGCAGGGATTATAGGGGCACTAAGACAGGTAAAAATAACAACATTAATACTCACCTTACCTGCTTCCCCGCCGCAGCCCTTTTCTTTACCAGCCGCGTGTCCCCCAAACTCCTGGGGCCCCACGGTCTAGAAGGTGGGGGCCCCGAGGAGAGGCTAGCGCGATGACTCACTTCATCACGAGCTCCCCAGCTGGGCGCAGGGGGGCGCGGGGGTCCTCATGCTATAGGACCCGGCACCCCCGTGTGCGGCCGTGCGGCTTACCCATCCTGGTGGCCCCGGCGCTCTTGCTCCACAGAAGCCCGCAGCTGTATGTGCGTCCAGCGGACGCACATACAGCTAAAGAGGCCGACGGCGCTCCAGGCCCATGGCAGCGGCCTGGAATCCGGCGAAGTTCGGGGCCCCTGTCTGTGCCCCTAAGGGACAGGCAGAGGTAGGCGTCCTAAGCGATGCCTACCCGTCATCCCAGCCCTGCTGAAGCCCAGATCAGATCTTTCTGGACTTTGTTCAAGATCTTCTAAATCATAGCCGTGGAAGAAAAAAATTAAAGCTAGTGGAAAATGCAATGGGACTGTCATAGCATCTACTAGTGGCAGGCAATCTTTGTATAGAGAGCAGAATGTTGGTAGCTTCAGATCCACATCTAATAATCCTATATTATCCTATATGTGTCTGGAAGACCTAGAGAAAAACATCGCTTATGGTCCATTTACCTGGAGAAGTCCGGCCTCTGCTTAACCTGTCAGCTAGTATGTTTTGGTTCCTTAGAATATAAACTGCATATAAATCATTTTAATGTTACTCCATCAGGAAGAGGCTCAAGTGGTTCTCCTCTATCAGAAGAGCTGAACGAGTTCTGCCTTTCTTGTTGATGTAATCAGCAGTTATGGTATTGTGAGTGCAGAATTCTAAAAACATTCCTGGTTTGTGATGAAGGAAACATTAAAACCCCAATCTTCAATACTGCTCTTGACTCTAGTTGGAGGAAAGTTGGCTCAGTAGATGTGATCAGAGTGCTTACGCTGTCTACGAGTCTTGGTGTGCTTCCCAGACAAGTTGGGAAGTGTTTTTTGTGAGGTATTGCCAGCTGATTGGAGTGTAGGATTTTCTACTCAAGAAAGACTTCTGCCATTCAAGACTTTGTATAGCCTTGAAAGAAATAGCATAGGGAGCATCTAGGCCTCTGGGGAACTTCCCCCAATATGTTAGGAAGTCTCATGGAAAGCCTCTATGGTAGCACGTTAGACCTAGCACCTTGGTAACAAGTGTTAGTGTGTTTCTCCTGGAAGACTGGAGATGAGTCACCTTTGGATGGATCCTCTGTTCGGTGCATGGAATATAGTCAGCAACTCCAGCTGACCAATGTAATATCACAAATGCAGGGAAAGGAAAGCAGAAACTGCGCATAAAACAAGAGATCACAGACCTAAAACTATGTGCCAGGAGTGCATCCTCGGATTGAGGGAACATCCGCACCTCTGTTGTGGCGCTGCGACCCAGTCTTCTCTTACCAACCTCGCCATGCTCCTGTTGCTTGCCGGGCACGCTTGCCCCGTAGAGCGTGTGCGCGGTACTGCAGCTAAATTTAAAGAGACAGCGCGCTGGTGATTTGCTATCACCGAGCGCTGATTCTATTTAAGCCCTGTCCTTTCCTAAGTTCCCTGCTGAATCGTTAGTGCACTGTGCCTTGAGAGGAAGCATTCCTATTGTGTCTCTTACATATTCTGTGTACCGTACCTTTTGTCTCCATCCCTCAACCACGAACCTTTGCCGCCTGTCCTGACCCTTCTGCCTGTCCCCGACTGCGAGCCTGTTTCACGATTTTGTACCACGCCACACCTCGGCTGCCACTGAAAGCAAGTCACATCAGGGGTAGCTACCTGGTAGTGTTCCACCGCAGAAAGTCCATCCCACTTTACAGCGGGCTCTGGTGAAAACTGGACGTACTTAGATTCCGCTTCCTGGCGTGGTTCAGACCACTGTTTGCGGTGGTCCAGAGGATCCACATCTCTGGTCTGCCATTTGGTAGGCCCACCGTTACACCAAGCACCTAATGACTAGGGGACAAAGAATACCTTTGGATATACTCTCAATCCTCTGAGGGAAGAGGAGAATTATCCAAGAACTTGCTTCTAAATTAGATTCAATATGGACCCTACCAGGATGGACTTTCTACTTCTAACAGGTAAGAGGTGACTGCAAAGTGATCCAAGGAAACACTGAAAAACTGAATGGAGTAACCTTTGCTATTATACTTGAAGGGGTTTTCTCACTGATGTTTCACTGAGCTACAAGCAGTTTTACACTCACTCTGTCTCCTTAGACTGTGGGTGGTTTTATAGTAGTAATTAGCATATTTGGCTTCTCTGTAACTGTGCAGGAGAAGTTATTTCTTCAGGACTGAAAACAGTTGCTTATCGGTAATCTTGTTAGAGATAATTAGTTTGCTTCATACTGAGCTGTCCATCCATGGTGACATCACTCCCTGCTCACTACTCTCTCAGATAATCAGATAACAGAGTTATGGTCAGACAACCAGGTAACAATAGAAACCTGTTGTCACGGTGTACTGTTACTAACCTGTCCCAGCTCCTGTCTCCTTACTCACTGCCTCTCGCTCCTGCTCGCACCCATCTGCTCTGGCTGCTTGTGCCATATTTAAAGTGAGAGTACCTATTACCTGCCAATTAACTTGTGACCTCTGTTTGTATAAAAGGAACGTCCTGCCCTTGCTCCTGGTCTGTTCGTTGTTGTTCTACATAGAGCATTCAACCACTGTCTGCAGCACTACTGCTGTTGTCCATACCATCACCTGCCTGTCCTGCACTTCGGCTACCTCTGCGAGTTATACCATCTACGCTTGCAGGGGCCCAGAGGATCCGCCATATACCGACAATTGACGGGTTAGTGTATACTGACACCACCGGTTCTTGACACCTGTGTGTATTCAGAACAGATAAAATGTCTCTTATCTCAAGACTTAAGAAAAAATCTATTGACCAATGTCTTTAGAAAATTTCGTCAATTACTTGTCCCTTTATGTTAAAAGTGAGAAAACCTCTTTAATACTCAAGAATCTTGGGTGAAATTCTCACAGACAGTGATGAAAAATATGAAAGACGACCACCCATGGGGAAAGACCAGGCATCAGAAGTCCAGTCTTCTTTTGGAACTGCAAAACTTTTTAGCTGATCTTTGGCCTTTGCAATGGCTTGGGTCCCCTCTGGTCTGACAAGCTGAGGTTGTATTATTAAAGTGGCCTCCCCCTCCCTCTCTACACACACACACAGACACACACACACACCTACCTGCTAGCCTGTGGAAAAATGTTGACAGTATTAGCAAATAAGCCTTTCAATAACTCATGAAGCTTTGAACCAAGACTGAAGGTTCAGTGACCGGATTGCCCGAATTAGGTTGGAAATTTTGTCTAGGATGAAAAAGTTTCTTTTCTCATCCTCTTCTGTGTTAGTCAACAATGAGGAAAAGGCTTCATCCAAAATTCTCAGTTCAAAAGGAGGAATGAAGGTAGAAGAGGATCTGGTGTATAACAGACTCTCACTAGGGTTTTTTAGTGCAGTATTAAATTCCTCCTTAAGTTCATGTATGGAAGCCTGGACAAAAACTTTCACCCATATCATGACATGCCTTGTCAAGGGTGGGCTAGCAGAAAATGAGCAGGTAGCACAACTGTGGCAATAAGGATACATGTAACGGTTGCGAAGGGGAGTATTACACTTGCAGCTGGAGAGATGGCATCTCTTAAAAGAGGGTTATTGGTGACCAGAATACTCAGCTATCCTTCAACGGGCCACAAGGTGGAGAAGTGAAAGCACGTATTCATAGCTTTAGACAAAAGTGTTAGGCTTGGCAGAGCAATATGGATAGCAATCGCTATGTTGGAGGCTAGATGCCATCATTTGGAAAACGTCTCAATATAGCCTGAGTTAGCCTCAGATATTCATATCTGTAGTCAATGGTTTGTGTTTAAGTACTTGGTCACCTCGTGTCTAACAGCAAGCTAGAAGTGACCCTTAAGAAAAGCCTCTTACCAAACACAGCCAAGTAAGATATACACAATATAGTACCTTAGTATATAAAAGACATATACACATCTATTAACAGTAATTGACGAAAAGGTGTCAAACTATTAGACAGACAGATACTGAGCCAAACATAGGTCTGTCAGAATCTCAGGTGAGGTTGTGCGTTTTATAAAAAGCACACTGCAAACAGAGACATTTCTGGCAGAAATAAAGAAAGCATAGAGCAAAACACACAAAAAAATACACTGGACCCAAGGACTAGAGTAAAATACACAGACTAGTTGAGACATCCAAAATATAAGATGCAGCTTTTGCAAATACAGCTCATAAAGAAATATTTTTTAATTGGAAATATATCAAAAGGCAGTAAGTCAACGAAAATACTCCATAATGAATAGCGCTTATGTGTTTCAGATTATGAGATCCTTGTTCATAGCATAAATCTTCATGTTGGAACACACCCTTAATAGGACATCAGAACCAATCAGAGTTAAAATAAAAAGGAGAGAGGAGGAGGAGAGGCTTTTGAAAGGAAGGGAGATATTTTGCAGCTCAGTGTTTTCTGTGATCTTGAATTGAAAAAGCATTGTTTTTTACCACTTTTTTGGACAGCAGACCTCTGATAGGAGATTAAATAATCCCTGTCTTTTCAGTTCTATTGCAATCACTGCGTATCAGTGTTCCCAAAAACCAGCATAACTTATCACTATAAGTTTTAAATAGTTTTATTGAAGTCCGGGCGTCTGTTTGTCGCAAAGAGCTCAGTTGTACGCATATTGTGTTATACATATTTGATAGTAAATTACGCCTGTAGTCAGTGGTGCAAAGGCTGCCATATTAATCCATATAACATTTAAATACTCTTATTGCAGTCCATGCGTCTGTTTGGCGCAAAGAGCTCAGTTGTATGCCTATTGTTTTATACATATTTTATAGTAAATTACGCCTGTTGTCACTGGTGCGAAGGCCATCATATTAATCCATATAACATTCACAGACTCCTTTTTCCAGCACTTTTTAATCTGTGGGTTAGACAGGTTTAAGGGTCATGCTGCGTTCCAGGACAGGGATAGTCAATGTCCAGTTCAACTAAAATGATGGTTCAAATAATACTGCCTTCTGGCACTTTTTAATTTGTGGGTCATGCTGTGGTACATGGGTCATGCTGTGGTACAGGACAGGGATAGTGAATAGTCAGTCAGTTTTTTTTCTGTGACTCTTGTTGCCTAATTGTCTTGCCTAAGATGTACCACGTATCAAGTTTCCTGTTGTGGATGTTGTTTCCAGCTTCTCCACCCCTGTTTAGGTGTAAGAATGAAGCTGTTGTTCCTCTCCCATAGACTTTAATGGTCACCGGCGATAATCTGTTATCGACTATCGGCATGATAATTGCCGATATCGACTCGATAACGATAGTTGACGCAATCGCTCATCACTAAAGACTAGTGTTGCTAAGACTATAAAAATTCCCTAGATTGATAACACACCCACTCAGTAAGCAATATGTTTTCTTGGTATTTAAATTACCATAACAATTGTTAAGATACGCTGTTTTTCTCATACCTCAATAAATACCTCAATAATGACTAATTGAATATCTGGTAATATGCTGCAAATTAATTATTAAAAAATGCAAAACAAAGGTAAGGTACAGGGCACCACCTATGGACCAAAAAGTATGTTTGTTAAAGGTAACCAATAGTACAGTATTATGATTAAAACCAACAAATGGTATTGCAAAGTGTGAAGTAATAATGATGCCGTTAATCTTACCGTAACTCTCAATCAACTGTATAAAAACCTTTATCTGCGAAGCAAAATAAAGAAGAAGAAACTTTACATCTGAATGAACATGATGGCAGATGTTATTTTTCCTTGTAACAGGAATTTGGAAACCGGCACAACAAAGGCTAAGTCGCGGATTAGGGCAGCAACAACCTACATAACGTAACATTTTAAACATTGAATTGTATACACTACATTTTTTCTTTTGAAATGAATACATTATTTAACATATCGGACTGCTGCATTTAAAACAAACCTGGATGAAATAAGCAGGTTTTATTATATTCAATCCTAGTGAAGCAACTTATTTACAATATACAATCTATTGTGCCACTATCTATAGCCACACATTAAATTTCGGTTTGTAATTTGGATTTTAACGCTGAAAAGGGTTTTTTTTAAAGCCTCTTAAAGGGGGGTGTTTCAACCAAAGCTTTTAAAGCGGAAAAAAGAATCAATCGATCTGAAAAAGCGTAAAACTTTTCCATTATGGAGCGTTTTTGTGAACCCAAAAGCCTTTTTAACATTTTTTAATAAAAAAAATTTTGGGCCCGGATTCACCCAAAAAATTTCCCTCTCTATATTTTTGATTTTTTTACTTTTTGGGAATTGAATTTATTTTGGGAAATGCTGATATCCATTGAGCAACAACTGCAGGGTTTTGGGGATTTTTCCTTTTGCTTTGTATAGGGCCAAGGCAACAGCCAATTTGGGCACCCGGGGGCTGGGATTCACATACAAATTTTAGATAGATAAACAAAATAGATAGAAAAGAAAAAGATAGATAATAGATAGTATGATAGATAGATAATAATAAAGATAGATGCAATAGATAGCTTTAAAGGAAACAATGTGCACATCCAGTGTCGGACTGGGGTGCCTAGTGCCAACCAAAGGAGTTGATTCTGGGGGCACACTCCAAATCTACTGTACAGAAAATTAGGGGCCCCCCTCTTTAAAGCGGCCCCTTAAAGGGCGACGGGGAAAACAGTGGGTTTTCAAAAATAAATTTGAATCCTTGAACTGCTATTTATTTTTAAACAATACACCCAAACTTAAAATGTATTTTTTTGATATTTTATTTAATGGGGCAAACAAAAAGTACAACGTAATTTATTTCGAAATGAAAAAAAAAAAAAACCCCATTTTTTTTGCTTTAAATTAAAAAAATGAAGTGTTTGGGATGCATATTTTATTCCGCCTCCATTTCTCTTATACCCCAAAATAAACTCCAAAGTCACCTCATTATTTAAAAATTAATTTCATCTCATGAAAATTTTTTTTCAAAATAACCCCTTTCACTTGGGGGGTTTTTGTTTAAGGGCTTTTAGAGGGGTTGTTAGAGGGAACCAGGGGGATGGGGGGGAAACAGCCTTTAAAACAAAAAGGGAAAAAAACCCAGGAACCCCGGGATAAGCATTTTAAAATTCCAAAAGGCTTAGAAATTTTTAAAAATAAGGGGGCCCCCAAGCCCATCGGGGATTTAAAAGGAACCCTTTAATGGAAAACCCTGGGGGGGAAACCCCCCCAAGCACAAGGCGCCTTTCTCCCCCCTTCCCCCCCAGGAACCCCCCCGGTCGCGGCCCCTTTGGAACAACCAAGGGCCCCCGCACCCGGGGGAAGCTTTTTAAAAGTCAATACCCTCCGGAGAAAAAAACCCGGCGACCCCATGACCTCCAAAAGGGCCCCGGGCGGATTCCCCCAAATTGCCCCTTTTTCAATTTAAAAATAACCGGAAAGGGGATGAATCACCTTCCCCCCTCCTGCGGCAGGTCAAAAATTTTTCAGGGGGCCCCAAAATGTAAATTGACCAATAAAGGGCAACTCAGGCTCCAGGGGGAAAAATCTTTTTTTCCCAAATCTGGCCCGTTTTCTTGCGTTTTTTTTGTTATCCACCCCCCTTTTCCCTTCCTAAAATCCCTAATTTTTTCCCCCACCCGGCTTGGAATGGTGGGGTTGGGAGTTCGGAAAACCCACCCCCCCCCCCAAACTTTTTGGGGCACCTAAAAATTCTTTGAACCTTACAACCCCCCCCCCTTTTTGCCCAAAATTTGGGTTTTGTTCCCCCAAAAAAATACCCCCTTTCCCCTTTGTTTTCCCCCCGGGGGCCCAGGAAAACCCCCAGGTTTTTTTCCCACAGTCCCTGGGGGCAAAACCCCCGGCTTTTATTTTGAATGGTCTATCACTGAAAAGAACAAATATAGCATAACCCAAAAAAAAGAACCAAAAAACATGAAAAGAGAAAAAAAAGGTTTTGGGGCCGTTCCGACGGGAAAAGGGCAAATACCGGGTTTGGTTTTTTCCACTGGGATTTTCCTGTTTTCGTGCCATTTACCAAAGGCCGCCCGGGGGCGGGTTATGTTTTTGGGGGTTTTGGAAACCCCCCCCCTTCACATAGACAAAATTTATCTTCCCCTCTGAAAAATGGTCGAAGGGAAGAACATGGCATGTCTTT
>JAODAL010017115.1:0-78710 GCA_025379985.1 Phyllomedusa bahiana
CCCAACATAGGACTGTCAGACAGTGCAACCCCCAACATAGGACTATCAGACAGTGGGACCCCCAACATAGGACTATCAGACAGTGCCACCCCCCCACATAGGACTTCAGACGGGGCAACCCCCCAACAAAGGACTATCGACAGTGGGCCCCCAACTAGGACTGTAACAGTGGAACCCCCAACATAGGACTATCAGACAGTGCAACCCCCAACATAGGACTGTGAGACAGTGGGACCCCCCAACATAGGACTATCAGACAGTGCAACCCCCCCCAATAGGATGGGAGACAGTGGGGAAAACCCCCCACCATAGGACTATCAGACAGTGCAACCCCCAACATAGGACTAACAGGGACCCCCCTAAAAAAGGCAACCCCAAATAGGGCTTCGACAGTGGGACCCCCAACAGGGTTTCAGCGGTAAAACAAGGTGTGGGCGGGGGCCCCAACATAGGACTGTCAGACAGTGCAACCCCCAACATAGGACTGTCAGACAGTGGGACCCCAACATAGGACTATCAGACAGTGGGACCCCCCAACATAGGACTATCAGACTTTTAAACCCCCAACATGGACTATTCAGACATGGGGACCCCCAAAAAAGGCTTCCAAACAGTGAAAAACCCCCAACATAGGACTATCAGACAGTGGAACCCCCAACATAGGACTATCAGACAGTGGAACCCCCAACATAGGACTATCAGACAGTGGGACCCCCCCAAATGGGCATAAAGACTGAACCCCCAAATAGGCTTCGAAGTGCAACCCCCAACATAGGACTTTCAGACAGTGCAACCCCCAAAAAAGGACTTCAACATGAAAACCCCCCAACAAAGGACTATCGAAATGGGCCCCAACATAGGCTTCAACGTGCAACCCCCCATAGGACTACAGGGCAGTGAACCCCACATAGGACTATCAGACAGTGGGACCCCCAACATAGGGGCTTGAAAAATGGAAAACCCCCAAAATAGGACTATCAACATGGGGAACCCCCAACATAGGCTAACAGACATGGGGGCCCCCCCATAGGGCTAACAGACAGTGGACCCCCAAAAAAAGGACTTCCCGACATGGAAAACCCCCCAAAATAGGCTGGCAGCAGGGGAAAAACCCCCAACAAAGGGCTACAACAGTGAAAACCCCAAAATTTGGGCTATCCCGAAGGAAAAACCCCCCAAAATAGGATGTCAAAAACATGGAACCCCCAAAAATAGGACTTTTAGGGCAGTGGGACCCCCAAAACAACTAACAGAAAGTGAAAACCCCAACATAGGTGTGTATCAAGACAGTGACAACCCCCAACACCATAGGACTATCAGACAATTGGGACACTCAACATGACGGTATCTGATATCAGCTCAGTGCAACCCCCAACATAGGACTATCAGACAGTGGAACCCCCAACATAGGACTATCAGACAGTGGGACCCCCAACATAGGACTATCAGACAGTGCAACCCCCAACATAGGACTATCAGACAGTGCAACCCCCAACATAGGACTATCAGACAGTGCAACCCCCAACATAGGACTATCAGACAGTGGGACCCCCAACATAGGACTATCAGACAGTGCAACCCCCAACATAGGACTATCAGGGACGTGAGGACCTCGAACAGTAGACTATCACAGACACTGTGTACCCCCAACATAGGGACAACAGAAATGTGGGGAACACCAACATAGAGACTAATATCAGACAGTGGGACCCCCAACATAGGACTATCACAGACACTGGAACCCCCCAACATAGGTCTGTCAGGACTGTTGCAACCCCCCAACTATAGGACTTCAGGACAGTGTCAACCCCAACATAGGACTGTTGAGGGACAGGAACCCGCAACATACGGAATATCCGACAGTGGGACCCCAAATCACTTTGGACTATCAGACACTGGAACCCCCAACATAGGAGTGTCTCAGACAGTGGGACCCCCAACATAGGACTGTCAGACAGTACAATCCCAAACATAGGACTATCAGACAGTGCAACCCCCAACATAGGACTATCAGACAGTGGGACCCCCAACATAGGACTGTCAGACAGTGCAACCCCCAACATAGGACTATCAGACAGTGCAACCCCCAACATAGGACTATCGTACTGGGAACTCGATCCGCGTAGTGCCATCTTAGACATGGGAAGCCTTACCATAGGTCTATCACACGTTCTCCAGTGTCTGATCATCCTATGGTAAGGATTCTAGTATCTAAGATGGTCCTATGGTGAGGGATGTAGTGTCTATGATAGACCTATAGTGAGTGAGTTTCAAGACTCTATGAGTCTAGGCATTTCTTATCTGTAAGGATGGTTCCTGTATGTTGAGTGTGTCCTTGTTTTCTATTGCTTGTATTCAGGATGCTCTGCGATTCTGATGTAGTCCTATGGTGAGGATTCGTGTATCTATGATGGTCCTATGATAAGGGCTCCTTTGTCTATGAAATGCCAGTAGAGAGGCTTCCCTTGTCTATGATAGTCATATGGTGAGGGTTTCAGTGTCTAATCTGATCCTAGGTCAGGCTCTCCAATGTCTAAAATGGTCCTATGACGAGGATTGTAGTATTTAAGATGGTCCTATGATGAGAGCTCCAGTGTCTATGAAATACCAGTAGTGAGGCTTCCCGTGTCTAACATAGTCATATGGTGCGGGTTTCAGTGTCTCAGATGGTCCTAGGTCAGGCTCTACAATGTCTAAGATGGTCCTATGGTAAGAATTCTAGTATCTAAGATGGTCTTATGATGAGGACTCCAGTGTCTACCGGTAGTGAGGCTTCCCTTGTCTAACATAGTCATATGGTGAGGTTTTCAGTGTCTAATCTGGTCCTATGTCGAGCTCTCTAATATCTAAGATAGTCGTCAGGTGAGAGTTCTAGTATCTAAGATGGTCCTATGATGAGGGCTCTAGTGTCTATGATAAACCTATAGTGAGGGTTCCAGTATCTAAGATAGTCCTATGGTGAGGCCTCCAGTGTCTATGAAATACCAGTAGTGAGGCTTCCCTCGCCTTAGATAGTCATGTGTTGAGGGTTTCAGTGTCTATGATTGATGAAGCTTCCAGTGTTTAGCATTGCCCAATGGTGAAGCTTGAAGTATCTAAGAAGGTCCTGTGGGGAGCTCTTCAGTGTCTAAGAAGGTCCTGTGGGGAGCTCTTCAGTGTCTAAGAAGGTCCTAAGGGGAGCTCTTCAGTGTCTAAGAAGGTCCTACAGGGAGCTCTTCAGTGTCTAAGAAGGTCCACTTAGTGTGAGCTCTTCAGTGACTGTATAGAAGGTCACTTTTGGAGCTCTTCCATTTCTAAGATGGTCAATGAGGGGAGCTCTTCAGGTGTGATCTTAGAAGGTCCTATGTGGAGCTCTGGTTCAGTGTCTAGAAGGTACCTATGTGGAGCTCTCTTCGCAGTGTTCTAAGTTCCTAGATGTGGGAGCTCTTAGTGTCATAGAAGGTCCTTATGGTGGAGGCTCTTCAGTGTCTAAGAAGGTCTTATGTGGAGCTCTTCAGTGTCTAAGGTCCTATGTGGAGCTCTTCAGTGTCTAAGAAGGTCCTATGTGGAGCTCTTCAGTGACTAAGAAGGTCCTACAGGGAGCTCTTCAGTGTCTAAGAAGGTCTTATTTGGAGCTCTTCAGTGTCTAAGGTCCTATGTGGAGCTCTTCAGTGTCTAAGAAGGTCCTATGTGGAGCTCTTCTGTACTAAGTACAGGGTCCTACAGGGAGCTCTTCAGTGTCTAAGAAGGTCTTATGTGGAGCTCTCAGTGCTGCATTTGTGGTCGTTATGTGGAGCTCATTAAGTGTATAGCTGGTCCTATGTGGAGCTCTTCAGTGTTCTGTAAGAAGGTCCTATGTGGAGCTCTTCAGTGACTAAGAAGGTCCTACAGGGAGCTCTTCAGTGTCTAAGAAGGTCCTAAGGGGAGCTCTTCAGTGTCTAAGAAGGTCCTACGGGGAGCTCTTCAGTGTCTAAGAAGGTCCTATGTGGAGCTCTTCAGTGACTAAGAAGGTCCTATGTGGAGCTCTTCAGTGACTAAGAAGGTCCTATGTGGAGCTCTTCACTTTCTAAGAAGGTCCTATGTGGAGCTCTTCAGTGTCTAAGAAGGTCTTATGTGGAGCTCTTCAGTGTCTAAGAAGGTCCTATGTGGAGCTCTTCAGTGTCTAAGAAGGTCCTAAGTGGAGCTCTTCAGTGACTAAGAAGGTCCTACAGTAAAGCCTTCAGTTTCTAGACCAAGTTCTATGATAAGGTCCCCAAGAAGGTTCTGTTGGGGGGAATTTAATATTTAAGACTGCCCCATGGATTCCAGTGTCTGAGAAGGTCCCGGTCTATGATGGTCCCTTGCTGAGGCCTCTGTGTGGTAGTCACTGACCCAGGCAGGTGACTGACTTGGCGGAGGTGCCCTTTAAGTGATTTCTGCACTTGTAATTAGGGGGCAGCTCTTTCTTGCAGCTTTGTTTACCTCCCTAGGGTGGCCTGGCGCGGCGCCCGCAACGTCTCTCGCATCGCACCTGTTCCCATAGGTTTCATTCTCTGCTCTGTTTGCTCTCATGCTCCGCTGCTTCTATAAATATGTTTCAACCCCAAACTTATTGCAGAGCTGTGGGCGGCTCCGTGTATTTCCCACGGAAAATGAGTAAAAGTTGTATGATGACGCAAGTGCACCCTGATCTGATTGATCCCATTGGACAGGGCATGTCTCTCGCCACACTGAGTGAGGTCAGCCTTTGGCTCTACCTACTTCTGTTCCTATGGGAGCATTGGCCGTGCTTGGAGCGCCCAGAATGGGGAGTAGGGCACAGGCCCGGCTGCTTCTAGAGACTTTTGGGGGCCCCGTTCTCATGGTAGACAAGGTGGGACCTGCAGCGATTCGATCCATACCAGCAAGACTAATATCATGAGGACGAAGACCCTGAGACCTCCTACCGACTCCATGAGGAGGGGACAGAGCAGCAGGTGGATGCGAGCGGTCCCTCGCTAACATACTTCAGGCTTCACTTCCTCACTGTTTTCAAGATCTTTTCTTGCTGTCAGTGAATAGAGATAACCCTCCACCACCAACACAGCAAGGGCCATATTATGAACACTGTCTAGCAGCATGGCAACAAATCAGAGCCCATAGAAACCAATCAGAGCTCATAGCGACCATTAGAGCCACATAGCGCCAATCAGAGCCCCATCAGCCACCAATCAGAGCCCATAGAACCAATCAGAGTCCTATAGCAACCAATCAGGCCCATAGCACCAATAAGAACCATAGCAACCAATCAGAGCCATAGAGTCCAATCAGAGCCTATAGCAATCAAATCAGAGCTATAGCCAACAATCAGAGCCCATAGCAACCCAATCAGAGCCTATAGCAACTCAATCAGAGCCAGAGCCACCAATCAGAGCTCATGAGCAACCAGGTGTCCATAGCAACAATCAGAGACCCATAGCAACGAGTCCATAGCAACCAATCAGAGCACATTAGACAAACCATGTCAGAGGCCACATTAGCCACCAATCAGGAGCCCAATAGCAACCAATCAGAGGGCCATTAGCCACCAATATAAGAGCCCATAGCCAACTCCGAGCATAGCAATCCAATCAGAGCCCCATAGCAACAAGTCAAGTACCTATAGCAACCAAATATCAGACGTTCATAGCAACCATATCTAGAGCCCATAGGCCCGCCAATCAGGGCCATAGCAACTCAACGCTCAGAGCCATACCACCAATCAGAGCCCGAGAGCGACCAATCAGAGCTAATAGTAACCAATCAGAAGCTCTAAGCTACAATCAGAGCTCATAGTAACCACAATCAGTGCTCATTAGCTACCAACTCAGGAGCCAAGAGCAACAAATCAGAGTCTCATAGCAAATCAGGCCCAGAGCGACCTACTCAGAGCTTCATAGGACCGCAATCGAAGCGATAGCGACAATCAGAGCCCATAGCACCATTCAGAGCCATAGAACGCCAATCCAGATCCATAGCCGCTCATATCAGAGTCCATAGAAGCCAATCAGAGCTCATAGTAACCAATCAGAGGCCCAGTAGCAACCAATTAGAGGCACCGATAGCAGCCAATCAGAGCATTCACTAGTAACACATTCAGAGACCATAGCAACACAATCAAGAGCATATCGCATGCTCAATCAGAGTCTCATAGCAAACCAAATCAGTGACGATAGGCAACCATTCAGAGCCTCATATGGAACCAATCAGGAGCCCATGGGCGACCAATCAGAGCTCATAGTAACCAATCAGAGCCCATAGCGGACCAATCAGAGCCCATAAGCAACAGAGGCCCATAGCAACCAATCAGTGCCCATACGCAGTCAATCAGAGCTCATTATGTACCCAATCAGAAGCCCCCATAGCAGCCAATCAGAGCTCATAGTGAGCAGAATAAGCACCCATAATCGACCAATCAGAGGCCACCATAGCAACCAATCAGTGCCATTAGTAACCAATCAGAGGCCATAGCCAAAACCAATCAGAGCCCATAGTAACCTATTCAGAGCTCATAGCAACCAATCAGAGCCAATAGTAACCAATAAGGCCCTCTTAGCGACAATCAGAGCTTCATTAAAAACCATCAGAGCACCATTGCCACCAATCAGATACTGATTAAGCCGCTGATTGGTGGCTAGGGCTCTGAGTTGGTCGATATGGGCTGCTGATTGGTCGCTATGGCTTGATTGGCTCCTAACCACCTTGTATTGTATCACCTCGTAAGTAGCTTTCACTGTGTATGTCTGTCTTTTGTCTGTAAATGATACCCTCTACATTGTAAAGTGCTGACGACAATAGTTGGCGCTATATAAATAAAGATTATTTATTATATTATTGGTGGCAATGGGCTTGATTGGTTGCTATGGGAATCTAATTTGGTCAACTTTGAGCTCTGGATTGGTTGCTATGGGCTCTGATTGGTTGTTATGTGGCTCTGATTTTTTTGGAGGGCTATGAGCTTGATTGGTTGCTATGTGTGGTTCTGATTGGTGGCTATGGGCTAAGATTGGTGGGCTATGAGCTGTGACTGGTTGCTATGGGGCTTGGATTGGTGGCTATGGGCTTGATTGGTTGCTATGAGCTCTGATTGGTTTGTATGTGGCTCTGATTGGTTGCGTATGGGACTATATTGGTTACTATGAGCTCTGATTGACTGCTATGGGCTATGATTGATTGCTATGGGATCTGATTGGTGGCTATGAGCTCTGATTGGGCTGCTAATGAGCTTATGATTGGTTTCTATGGGCATCTGATGATGGCTATGGGAGCTTCTGATTGGTGGCTATGGGCTCTGATTGGTTGCTATGAGCTCGATTGCGTTGACTATGGGCTCTGCAATGGTTGCTATGAGCTCTGATTGGTTGCTATGGGCTCTGATTGGTTTGATATGGCTCTGATTGGTTACTTTGGGGTCTGGATTGTTGCTATGGGCTCTCATTTGTTTCTATGGGATCTAATTGGTTAATATGGGCTCTAATTGGTCACAATGAGCTCTGATTGGTTGCTCTGGGCTCTGGTTGCTATGGGCTCTGATTGGTTGCTATGGGCTCAGACCAAAGGGTAAAGGGAGTTTAGAGTTGTCCCTTCCTCTGCTCCTCCTGACAGCTCATACATTTTTCAGCGGGGCAGGACACTGAGCAAAGCAAGCAAGGCTTCCTCCAGCGCAGGGAACCTATGAAACAGGTGCTCCATCCTGACATATGATAGGTGGTGGGAATTTGTAATTTTTGGGCACCACAAACGTCCATTACAAAACCTACTTATTTAACCATCTAACTCACTTGCTACTTACCAGCAACCCCAAAAAATATACTACAGCTACTACCACAAAGTTCTACTACTTCTGAAAACTACTATAACAACTACTCAAAACGACTACAACCACCACTATTACCACAAACTTCTGCGACTACAAAATTCTAGTGCTTCTAAAAACTACAACTACAAATGTCTACTACTACAAACTCCAACACAACTACTAATATTACCACAAACGTTTACTACTACTACAAACTTCTACTACAACTACCACTATACCACGGACACTTACTGCTGCAAACTACTATTACAACTGGTACTACAAACTTTTAAAACAACTACAACTAGTACAAAGTGCTACTACTACTAAAAATGTCTATTACAAATTTCCACTACAACTACCATTATTTCCAAAGACTTGTACTGCTACAAACTTTTCCTACTTCTCCTACTAAAAACTTTACCAACTTCCACTACTACTACAAACTTTTCCTACTTTTTCTGCAACTGCTACAAACTTTTCCTACTTCTCCTACTACTACTGCAAACGTCTGCTACTACAAACTACTACAACCAGGGGCTGTGGTAGATCGGCAAGACGAAAGCACCTGACACCGATCTCCTCAATTCCCAAACCTCCGAATCCCTCATACGAAGGCGCATTTTAAGTGATAACTTTACTGTAGTAAGAAATGGTAAAGATCCGGGCTGTTTATCACCTTATGATACAATCAATCAAGCTATTTGTAGAACAGACCACCCCCTGATCACTGACAAGCAAGAAGGGTAAGCAATGTTTTGATCTTTCATGAAAAACTTGTGGTAGATTGAGAAAAGCTGCTTTTGTGATCCAAGTCCAGTCAGAGCACTCCAAACATTGGGAATGTATAGAGAGACTGGGATCGATTTTTTGGTCAAGACCTGCTTGATATGATCCAGAGCCAGAAGGTGTTCAGGCAGAGACTGATAACAAAGGTGGATTTTCCCAAATACTAAACAAAATTAATGTAAAAATTAACACTTTGATTTTTAGGAGCAAAAAACAGTACAATGCCAGTTACAGGATTGATTTCTGCAGAAAATAAAGCTGATGCTAAATACTGCAGAAGCAAATTTATGATATAAGTATGGGTCAGATGACTGTATATACAATTACAGTTAGCCTCATGTACAACAGCGTGTTGTGGATGAGAGCTGAGGATTTGGAGCCTGAAAGTCACAAGTTCAAAACATTTGGTACCCTTTTGCTTGTCAGTGTAAAATATATTTATTGTGCGTAAAATCGACTTTAGATCACAAAAAAATTGTAATATGCAAAAACAACGCAGGTAACATTTGTGGAGTCTCTGATATTTGTTCTGAGAAATTAGTATTGTCCATCATCGCTCTCCTGCGTAATGACCTAAACATTGATTCTCACTTATTTTCCAGCTAGTGAACGGCCTCCTCTACAATAACTTGGGGCAACTTCGGTGACACCAGTCTGGGGCAACCATCTCTAAACATGTAAGGGTATAAGGAATTGCTCAGCCACAGCTCGGTTTTGATATGAATGGTTGACGACTTTTGCTACTTCTTTAAAACAGTGTGATAAAATTTTGCTGAATATCTGTTTGCCCTCGGGAGCGGGATCTTTTTCCCTGGTGGCAGCGTTTTGTCCCTGCCTCAATGTCATCAATTTACACTATCATGTGATGACCGGCCTGAAGATATGGTGCAGCAGCACTGGCCGGATCAATGCCTCTTGCTACTTTGCATCGAACAATGGACCAACTTATTATATATTTTGCGAGTCGGTAACCTTTTATGAGACTCGACTCCTGCAAAATAGTCACCTGACTCTTCAGGACCTGATCCACAACTAACACTGGCAATACTTTTCCTAATTATCCTATCTACAGAAGCATTCCTCTACTAAGGAGATACTTTTACTAGTAATGGAAAACCTACTAACTTACTAAAAGAAACTTTTTCCAACTTATACTACTACAACGGTGTTCAAACACAGGCCCGCGATTACCTGACTCCGCACTCGCTGTTTTACCACCAAGAACGTGAGGACGTAGTCAGCTGAGTACAGGGAGAAGGCAGGGAGGGGGATCGTTTCTCCCACCTTGCATCCCTTTGTATGTAGAAACGCGCGGTGAAGCGCTTATGTGTACATAGACATAGAGCTCGCAGGCGAGCATGCTAGAGGGAGCATAGTAAATCCGCTGAGGGGGGTGGGGGGGGAGAGGGGGGGAGGGCGTGACGCGTCCGCTTTGCTCACCCCCCTGGTGACGTGGGTCTCCTCGACGGCAGCCTCTGCCGACGAGGAGGATCTCTGGGAGCTGCGTACCGGGCGGTAGCGGCGTGATGTCACGCCAGCTTACACCATTACACAGCTCCCAGACCGGACCAGTGCTGCTGGGCACGGGACAAGAGGTAAAGTAGCGTTTTTTTTTTATTTTATAATCTTTAGGGGGCATCTTGCATGGCTACTGAGGGGAAGCTACTGGTTAGGGCATCTGCTGGCTACTGAGGGGGCTATGGGGATCTGCATGGCTACTTGAGGGGGCTACTGGTGGCATCTGCCTGGCTTATGAGGGGGCTAGGGCATTGCCTAGGATACTGAGGGGGCTACTGGGGCATCTGGCCTGGCTATTGACGGGGGCTATGGGGCAAGCTGCCGGCTATTGGAGGGGGCTACTGGGGCATCTGCCTGGCTACTGAATCGGGGGCTAATGGGGCACTCTGGCCTGGCTATTGAGGGGGCTACTGGGAATTGCACTGGCTGACTGAGGGGACTACTGAGGCACATCTGCCGGTACTGATGGGACTACTGGGGTATCTGCCTGGCTCCTGAGGGGGACTATGGGCATCTGCCTGGCTAGCTGGGCATCTGCCTGGCTACTGGGGGGGCTTACTGGGGAATTCTGCCTGGCTACTGGGGCATACTGCTGTACTGAGGGGGTACTGGGGCATCTGTCTGGCTTACTGAGGGGGCTTATGGGGCATCTGCCTGGATTACTGAGGGGGTACTGGGGCATCGCCTGGCTACTGAGGGGAATACTAGAGCATCTGCCTGGCTACTGGGGCATCTGCCTGGCTAATACTGAGGGGGCTACTGGTGGCTCTGCCTGGCTACTGGGGCATCTGCCTGGCTACTGGGGCATCTGCCTCGCTACTGAGGGGCTTCTGGGGGCATATTGCCTGGCTACTGGGGACCATGGGGCATCTGTGTGGCTTATGGGGCATCTGCCTGGCTTACAGGGGACCATGGGGCATCTGCGTGGCTACTGTGGACCATGGCGGGCATCTGCACTGGCTTCTGGGGCCATGGGGCATCTGCCATGGCTTCTGGGGACATGGCGGCTCTGTGTGGCCTACTGGGGCATCTGCCTGGCTACTGGGGGGACTATGGGGCAATCTGCCTGGCTACTGGGGGACTATGGGGCATCTACAATGCTACATGGGGACTATGGGGCATTACATGAATACTGGGGGGGGGGGGGGGGGGTGGGGGGGGGGGGGGGGGACTTATGGGGCATCGCATGGCTACTGGGGGGACTTTTGGGGCATCGGCATGGCTTACTGGGGGACTATGGGCATCTGCGCTGGCTACTGGGGGTCTATGGGGCCTCTGCCTGGTACTGGGGGACTATGGGGCATCTGTCTGGCTACTGGCAGACTTATATTGGGAGCATCTACATGGCTATGGGGGCTATTGGGTATCTCCCTGGCTACGGCGGGCCATGTGGGGCATCTCCCTTTCTATATGGGGCATATTACCTGGCTGCAGAGGGCATCTTACTTTCTGGCTACAGGGGGCAAAAATACCTATCTACCTACATGGGCAGATATAACTGTCATCTACAGGGGGCTTTATAGCCACTTATCTACCTACAAGTAGTTCTAAAATTATGTCGGCCCTTTAAGGTACGCCGTAAGGCTGATGCGGCCCCCGGTGAAAACGAGTTTGACACCCCTGTACTACAACAAACTTTCCTATTTCTTCTACAACTACTACAAACTTCTATTACTAGAACTAAAACCTTTTCCTTCTCCTACAACTACAAACTTCCACTACTACTACAAACTTTTCCTACTTGTCCTCCCCCTACTACTACTGCAAACTTCTGGTACTACAAACTACTACTACAAGTACCACAACTACTATAAACTTCTATTACTACTACAAATTTCAACGAGGACTACAAACTTTTCCTACTTCTCCTACCACTGCAAACTACTACTACAAATCTCTGCCGATTAATTCCTCATTTAGATGCACAATATATGAGCTCATTTGCATTTGGCATCATATTAACCAGTTGCTGACAGCGAGTTGTCTCCCTTCAGAGTTTCAGAGAATGCATGAATGAAATACTCTGTCACTTCCTGGTTCAGACTGACTCATTTGCATAAGCTCCTTGCTTGTACAGCTCAGTGCTGTGCTGTGCTTTCAGATGCTAATTAGATCAGATTAGCTTCTCAAACTACTAACAGGACTTCTTATCTGATCCCAACACAAAATCCCTAATTACAGTTCTGTTTATTTTACATAAATCAAGCTTTTTACTGCTGAGCAGCAGAGGACACTGCCCAGACCTGTGTGATGATGTCACTTCACTGTTATCTCATTGAACAAACGCAGGGGGAGAATTGTTTACAGGTCGGTTACTGAGGGAACTGAAATAGCCAGGAGGTCATAAATTCACTATGTATCTCCTTAGGGAAAACAGAGGAATAAAGCAATATATTTGGAAAATGTCTTTATTTTGTGTTCCCTACAATTTGAAAGCTATTCTTTGTAGCAAGACAACCCCTTTAACCGTTTATCTGCTAGACTTATCAGCAGATAACCTTGGTATGGCTGATCCATGATAAGAGCAATGTGCTGCAGATGAGATGGTGCAGTGATGGGGCGCACACAATGTGCTGCAGATGACATGATGCAGTGATGGGGTGCACGCAATGTGCTGCAGATGAGATGGTGCAGTGATGGGGTGCATGCATGGCTTTCAGATGAGATGGTGCAGTGATGGGGCGCACGCAATGTGCTGCAGATGAGATGGTGTAGTGATGGGGTGCACACAATGTGCTGCAAATGCGATGGTGCAGTGATGGAGCGCACGCAATGTGCTGCAGATGAGATGGTGTAGTGATGGGGGCGCACACCCAAAGTGCTGCAGAATTTTCGATGGGCAGTGATGGGGCGCACGCAATGTGCTGCAGATGAGATGGTGCAGTGATGGGGCGCACGCGTTGTGTTGCAGATGAGATGGTGCAGTGATGGGGCGCATGCAATGTGCTGCAGATGAGATGGTGCAGTGATGGGGCGCACGCAATGTGCTGCAGATGACATGGTGCAGTGATGGGGCGCACACAATGTGCTACAAATGCGATGGTGCAGTGATGGGGCGTATGTAATGTGCTGCAGATGAGAAGGCAGTGATGGGCGTATGCAATGTGTTGCAGATGAGATGGTGCAGTGATGGGGAGCACGAAATGTGCTGCAGATGAGATGGTGCAGTGATGGAGCGCACGCAATGTGCTGCAGATGAGATGGTGCAGTGATGGGGCCTATGCAATGTGCTGCAGATGAGTTGGCAGTGATGGGGCCACGCAATGTGCTGCAGATGAGATGGTGAGTGATGGGGTGCACACAATGGCGCAAATGCGATGGTGCAGTAGATGGAGGCCACGCAATGTGTGCAGATTTAGATGGTGTAGTGATGGGGCGCACACAATGTGCTGCAGATACGATGGTGCAGTGATGGAGCGCACGCAATGTGCTGCAGATGAGATGGTGCAGTGATGGGGCGCACGCGATGTGTTGCAGATGACATGGTGCAGTGAAGGGGCGATGCAATGTGCTGAGATGAGTTTGGGGCAGTGATGGGGCGCACACGCAATGTGCTGCAGATGAGATGGTGCAGTGATGGGGGGCACAAAATGTGCTCAAATGCGAAAGGTGCAGTGATGGGGCGTATGTAATGTGCTGCAGATGAGATAGTGCAGTGATGGGGCGTATGCAATGTGTTGCAGATGAGATGGTGCAGTGATGGGGAGCACGAAATGTGCTGCAGATGAGATGGTGCAGTGATGGAGCGCACGCAATGTGCTGCAGATGAGATGGTGCAGTGATGGGGCGCACGCGCGGTGTTGCAGATGAGATGGTGCAGTGATGGGGCGCATGCAATGTGCTGCAGATGAGATGGTGCAGTGATGGGGCGCACATAATGTGCTGCAGATGAGATGGTGCAGTGATGGGGGCGCACGCAATTTGCTGCAGATGAGATGGTGCAGTGATGGGGAGCACGCAATGTGCTTTCAGATGAATGGTTGCAGTGATTGGGAGCATGCAATGTGCTGCAGGAATTTAGATGGTGCAGTGAAGGGGCGCAAGCACTGTGGTGCAGATGAGATGGTGCAGTGATGGGGCGCAAGCAATGTGCTGCAGATGAGATGGTGCAGTGATGGGGCGCACGCAATGTGCTGCAGATGAGATGTTGCAGTGATGGGGCGCACTTAATGTGCTGCAGATGAGATGGTGCAGTGATGGGGCGCACGCAATGTGCTGCAGATGAGATGGTGCAGTAATGGGGAGCACGCAATGTGCTGCAGATGAGATGGTGCAGTGATGGGGAGCATGCAATGTGCTGCAGATGAGATGGTGCAGTGATGGGGCGCACGCAATGTGCTGCAGATGAGATGATGCAGTGATGGGGCGCACGCAATGTGCTGCAGATGAGATGATGCAGTGATGGGGCGCACACAATGTGCTGCAGATGAGATGGTGCAGTGATGGGGCGCACGCAATGTGCTGCAGATGAGATGATGCAGTGATGGGGCGCACGCGATGTGCTGCAGATGAGATGGTGCAGTGAAGGGGCGCACGCAGCTGATTTGCTCTCAGAATGCACCCACAGTAATTTTTTTGCAGAAAAACAAAGTGCAGTTCTCAGAATGTCCACCAGGGACAGGATTCCACTGCAGCAGAGAGAGGAGGCTGCTCTGTGCCATGAAGCCTCTGCAGCCTGGCACCTCAGCCCTGGCACCTCAGCCCTGGCACGCTGCTCCCTGGAGTCTACATCCATCTGCACTGGGGGAGCAGGTGTCCAGTTACTGGAAGCAAGAACATAGACTCGGGCAGCGGCCGGCAATCTCTCTTTATTGCATTACAAGCGCTGGCGTCCAATCCCTCCCAGCCTGACTCCATCATTCTAAGATGCTATAATATTAAAATGACACCTTCACCTCCTGCTCACGCCTGTCCTGTGGGGGATCAGGCCCCAACATCATAATCCAGTGCAAAGCTGGGCACGTGGCATCCCTGGTGCCCTAGAGCGGGTTAGGGGTTAATATCCCGGGTGCTCTAGAGCGGATTAGGGGTTAATATCCCGGGTGCCCTAGAGTGGGTTAGGGGTTAATATCCCGGGTGCTCTAGAGTGGGTTAGGGGTTAATATCCTCGGTGCTCTAGAGCGGATTAGGGGTTAATATCCCGGGTTCTCTATAGTGGATTAGGGGTTAATATCCCGGGTGCTATAGAGTGGGTTAGGGGTTAATATCCCGGGTGCCCTAGAGTGGGTTAGGGGTTAATATCCTGGGTGCTCTAGAGCGAATTAGGGGTTAATATCCCGGGTTCTCTAGAGCGGATTAGGGGTTAATATCCCTGGTTCTCTATAGCGGGTTAGGGGTTAATATCCCGGGTGCTATAGAGCGGATTAGGGGTTAATATCTCTGGTTCTCTAGAGTGGGTTAGGGGTTAATATCCTCGGTGCTCTAGAGCGGATTAGGGGTTAATATCCCGGGTGCTCTAGAGTGGGTTAGGGGTTAATATTCCGGGTGCTATAGAGCGGATTAGGGCTTAATATCCCGGGTGCTATAGAGTGGGTTAGGGGTTAATATCCCTGGTGCCCTAGAGTGGGTTAGGGGTTAATATCCCAGGTGCCCTAGAGTTGATTAGGGGTTAATATCCCTGGTGCCCTAGAGTGGGTTAGGGGTTAATATCCCGGGTGCACTAGAGCGGATTAGGGGTTAATATCCCGGGTGCTATAGAGCGGATTAGGGGTTAATATCCCTGGTTCTCTAAAGTGGGTTAGGGGTTAATATCCCAGGTGCTATAGAGCGGATTAGGGGTTAATATCCCGGGTCCTATAGAGCGGATTAGGGGTTAATATCCCGGGTGCTATAGAGCGGATTAGGGGTTAATATCTCTGGTTCTCTAGAGTGGGTTAGGGGTTAATATCCCGGGTGCTCTAGAGCGGATTAGGGGGTTAATATCCCGGGTGCTCTAGAGTGGGTTAGGGGTTAATATCCTGGGTGCTCTAGAGTGGGTTAGGGGTTAATATCCCGGGTGCTATAGAGCGGGTTAGGGGTTAATATTCCAGGTGCTATAGAGCAGATTAGGGGTTAATATCCCGGGTGCTATAGAGCGGATTAGGGGTTAATATCCCGGGTGCTATAGAGTGGGTTAGGGGTTAATATCCCTGGTGCTCTAGAGTGTGTTAGGGGTTAATATCCTGGGTGCTATAGAGCGGTTTTGGGGGTTAATATCCCTGGTGCCCTAGAGTGGGTTAGGGGTTAATATCCCTGGTGCTCTAGAGTGGGTTAGGGGTTAATATCCCGGGTGCTCTAGATCGGATTAGGGGTTAATATCCCGGGTGCTCTAGAGTGGGTTAGGGTTTAATATCCCTGGTGCCCTAGAGTGGGTTAGGGGTTAATATCCCTGGTGCCCTAGAGTGGGTTAGGGGTTAATATCCCAGGTGCCCTAGAGTGGGTTAGGGGTTAATATCCCTGGTGCTCTAGAGTGGATTAGGGGTTAATATCCCTGGTGCTCTAGAGCGGATTAGGGGTTAATATCCCTGGTGCCCTAGAGTGGGTTAGGGGTTAATATCCCTGGTGGGCTGACAAATGTGCTGTAGTGTCTGTGCTAAGGTGGCTACGACTCAACGCCTCTTATCTCATGAAGGCTACAGTTACTGTGCAGTGTCCATATTTACTGGTTAAGTAGTACTGTGCAGTGTCCGTGTATACAGGAGAAGTAGTACTGTGCAGTGTCCGTGTATACAGGATAAGTAGTACTGTGCAGTGTCCGTGTATACAGGAGAAGTAGTACTGTGTAGTGTCTGTGTATACAGGAGTAGTACTGTACAGTGTCCATGTATACAGGAGATGTAGTACTGTGCAGTGTCCATATATACAGAAGTAGTACTGTGCAGTGTCCATGTGTACAGGAGTAGTACTGTGTAGTGTCCGTGTATACAGGAGAAGTAGCACTGTGCAGTATCCGTGTATACAGGAGAAGTGGTACTGTGTAGTGTCCGTGTATACAGAAGTAGTACTGTGCAGTGTCTATGTATACAGAAGTAGTACTGTGTAGTGTCCATTTATACAGAAGTAGTACTGTGCAGTGTCCATATATACAATATAAGTGGTACTGTGCAGTGTTTATATATACATGAGAAATGGTACTGTGCACTGTCCCTATCTACATGAGAAGTGGTGCTTTGCAATGTTCATGTATACAGGAGAAGTGGTACTGTGAAGTGTCCATATATACAATAGCAGTGGTACTGTACAATGTCTATATATACATGAGAAGTTGTACTGTGCAATGCCCATGTATACAGGAGTAGTACTGTGCAATGTCCATGTATACAGAAGTGGTACTGTGCAGTGTCCATATATACAAAGTGGTACTGTGCAGTATCTATATATACATGATTAGTGTTACTGTGCACTGTCCAGATATACACGAGAGGTGGTACTGTGCAGTGACCATGTATACAGTAGTACTGTGCAGTGGCCATGTATACAGGAGTAGTACTGTGCAGTGTCCATATATACAATAGAAGTCATACTGTACAGTATCTATATATACATGAGAAGTGGTACTGTGCACTGTCCATATATACATGAGAAGTGTTACTTTGCAATGTCCATACATATACGAGAAGTGGTACTGTGCAGTGTCTATATAACCGATGAATGGTAAAGTGCAATGCCCATCTATACAGAAGTGTTACTGTGTAGTTCTCATATATATAGGAAAAGTGGTACTATGCAATGTAATGTTGACATATACAGAAGTGATATTGTGCAGCATTCATGAGCACATAGCGCTAATTACACCTGCACCCCAACAAACAATGCTTAACAAGTCCTTTTATTTCTAATTTGCTCCCTGGTGGAGCCCCCCTTTAAGCCCGCCCTCCCCAGCTGCTGACAGCTATTCATCCACTTTGACAGTCACGTGCTGCCTCTGCCCCGCCCCCCCACACTCGTAAGCCTTTTATAGCCTTCCAATGACGTCACCGCAGCCATGTAGGCCCGGCGCTGTAAATCACGAGTTACACTGCGGCCTCGGAGAGATCCCTCCGCGCTGCTAATCTCGTTCTCTATTTACCCAGCAGCCGCCTAGAGACCAGAAAACAGACACCGCCGTGCTCCACATTGATCCCAAACCCAACAGGGTACGGTTTGCGCCGGGACGAGTCCGGTAGGGGAGAGCGGGAGGAGGGACGGGACTATTTTAGCCAGGGGGCGGAAGGAAATAGACGGAAGAGGGCGGCACTGCGACGCAAGATGGCGGCGCCCTGAGGAGCTGTGAGGTAAACAGGCTGCCTGTGTGTGTGTGGGAAAGCGTACGGAACCGTGTGGGCGGCTGTACGGACCGGAAACCCGCGGTGAGGAGCTGAGGGGAGGCCGCGGACTGATGTCTGCTGCGGGACTTGTCCTCCTCAGCTGTAGAGGGTCCAGTCCATTGCAGGGGGGGGGGTGTTCTGCTGGACTCAGAGCTGTTGCTCTAGTTATTGTTTATGTGCACGGTCAGGCCTCTCTCCCCCATTTTTATTTTGGTATGGTCTGGCTTTCCTACCTTGGTTTTTATAGGAATTCTGAGGTGAAAATCTCTATTGTAGTCAATGGGACCATTAGGAATTCGCTTCATGGCACGTTGTGTGCGGTGTCGCCGCTCTTTGCAGCAAGCTGTGGCAATTTCGGCACCGTGGGTAGCAGGGTTAGTAGGACTGACCCGAAAAACTGGTGGGGGGAGATTTTGGTGAGCGGCGCCTCATAGATAAGCGGCGCTGATCATGGCCGATCCACGAGGCTATAACCCAAGTGAGTTTGAGCTGTTACTAGTCCGCCATGAGGTTGTGATAGTGGTTTTTATGCTGTTTCAAGATGTCGGCTTGCTGTCAGTGAATGGAAACCTTTCTATGTCTCTGCAGAGTCTTAAAACCTGTTCCAACCTTATTTTTCCCCACAGCTGAGACCCTATTCACGGCCCTGTGGGGGTCCGGAGCCGCCTCGGACGGGTGCAAGCAGCAGGGCGCACAACTCCCACCATCCATCAGATCACAACAACGAGAACGTCAAGTCCCCGGATCGAAACGCGTCGCATGCAGCTGCGCTGGGTATAGGTAAATGCACCCTGACCCTGGAAACCTGCACGAACACTTCCCACAGCTGAGGGTTTGTTACAGTCTCATCCAGTCTGGACAATTCATGAGGGTCAGGAGAGTATCGTCTAAGTGGCAGACACTGTGACAAACCTGCAGCTGTGGGGAGAGTTGGTGTCTGGTTTCAGGTTCTGAATTTTGGGGTGTCTACATATACCCAGCGTCTTTCGATCTGGTGAGTTGACGTGAACTATTTGATCCTATAGATCACTGTGGATGTGAAGCTAACATCTTCGACCTGTCCGCCACGGACCCCGATCCCTGCGTGAGTGTGAATGGGCCCTAACGGACCCTCTGCTGTGAGAGAGATTAGATCAGAATGTGTTTTAAGACATCCGTAGATACAAAGAGATGTAACTGTTCACTGACAGCAAGCAGAGGTCTTGACAATCGTGAAGAAACTGAGAAGTATTGCTTCTCTGTATAAAACACTGACAGTTCATTCACTGACAGCAAGCACAGACCCAAGTGTGTATGAGCTGTTACTAGGCTGTCATGAGGCTGTGATAGTGGTTTTTATGCTGTTTCAAGATGTCTGCTTGCAGTCAGTGAATGGAAACCTATGTCTCTGCAGAGTCTTAAAACACCTTCTGGCCTTCTCTTTTCACAGCTGAGGCTCCATTCACAGACCTGCGGGGATCCGGATCCGCCATGGACGGGTGCAGGCAGCAGGGCGCACTACTCCCGCCATCCAACAGATCACAACGGCGAGAACATCAAGTCCCTGGATCGAAACGCGTCGCATGCAAATGTGCTGGGTATAGTTAAACACACCCCGACCTTGGAAACCTGCACGAACACTTCCCATAGTTGAGGTTTTGTTACCGTTGCATCCATTCTGGACAGTTCATGAGGGTCAGGAGAGTATCGTCTAGGTGGCAGACACTGTAACAAACCCGCAGCTGTGGGGAGAGTCGGTGTCTGGTTTCAGGTTCTGAATTTTGGGGTGTATCTACATATACCTGGTGTGTTTCGATCCGGTGAGTTGACATGAACTATTTGATCCTATGGATCACTGGGGATGTGAAGCTAACATCTTCCACCTGTCCGCCATGGACCCCAATCCCTTCATGTGGGTGAATGGGGCCCTAACGGACCCTCTGCTGTGAGAGAGACTAGATCAGAATGTGTTTTAAGACATCCGTAGATACAAAGAAATATAACTGTTCACTGACCGCAAGCAGAGGTCTTGACAATAGGAAAGAAACTGAGAAGTATCATGGTCTCTTTACTATTAACAAGATGTCTGCTTGCTGTCAGTGAATGGAAACCTTTCTCTGTTTCTGCAGAATCTTAAAGCCCATTCTGACCTTCTCTTTCCTACAGCTAAGGCTCTGCTAGGACCCCATTCACAGACCTGCGGGGATCCGAAGCCGCCACGGACAGGTACAAGCAGCTGGGCGCACTACTCCTACTACGTATCACAACGGCAAGAACGTCAAGTCCCCGGATCGAAACGCGTCGCATGCAGCTGGGTATAGGTAAACGCACCCTGACCCTGGAAACCTGCACAAACACTTCCCACAGCTGAGGGTTTGTTACCGTTGCATCCAGTCTGGACAGTTCATGAGGGTCAGGAGAGTATCGTCTAGGCGGCAGACACTGTAACAAACCCACAGCAGTGGTGAGAGATGGTGTTTGATGTCAGGTTCTGAATTTTAGGGTGTATCCACATATACCCGGCGTGTTTCGATCCGGTGAGTTGACGTGAACTATTTGATCCTATGGATCACTGGGGATGTGAAGCTAACACCTTCCACCTGTCCGCCACGGACCCCGATCCCTGCGTGTGTGTGAATGGGCCCTAACAGAGCCTCCGCTGTGAGAGAGACTAGATCAGAATGTGTTTCAAGACATCTGTAGATACAAAGAGATGTAACTGTTCACTGACAGCAAACAGGGATGTTGAAAATAGTAAAGAAACTGAGAAGTATTGCTTCTCTGTATAAAATACTGAAAGTTCATTCACCGACAGCAAGCAGAGATCTTGACAATAGTAAAGAAACTATGAAAAGTGTTGCTTCTCTATATAAAATACTGAAAGGTCATTCACCGACAGCAAGCAGAGATCTTGACAACAGTAAAGAAACTATGAGAAGTATTGTTTCTCTGTATAAAACACTGAAAGTTCATTCACGGACAGCAAGCAGAGATCCCACTGGGTTTCTTTAATGTTGACAAGATCTCTGCTTGCTGTCAGTGAAGGAACCTTCAGCGTTTTATAGAGGGAGACAACCCATAGAGAAGCAATACTTCTCACAGGTTTTGTTTACTATGTTCCAGATCTCTGCTTGCTGTCAGTGAAGATTAACAACCCATAGAAAAGCAATACTTCTCATAGGGTTTCAGTACTGTTTTTCAATATCTCTGCTTGCTGTCAGTGAAGGAACCTTCAGCGTTTTATGACGCGAGATTAACAACCCATAGAAAAGCAATACTTCTCGTAGGGTTTCTTTACTGTTTTCAATAAGTTTAGCGTCTCTAGGGGTTGTTAGTCTCTGTATATAAAACACTGATGGTTCATTCACTGATGGCAAGCAGAAATCTTGAAAAATAGTACCGAAACCCTGTGGGAAGTGTTGCTTTTCTGTGGGTCGTCAGTCTGTCTATATAAAATACTGGAAGTTCTGTCACTGACAGCAAGCAGAGATCTGGCAAATAGGCTGCTGTTTTGTGATCAGCCCTTGTAATGTGTTGGCTGTGATGTCTTACTGTATGGGAGGGATGTGTCAGTTACCCTCTAATATACGGTATCCCCTCATGTTGGGGTAGAGGGCCCCCATATCTGTCCCGGGGACCTCTCATATAGGGGTGTGGACTCGACACTTCCCTGGGTCGGGATATCCGAATGGTCATGGCTTAGCTGCCCAGACTGTTACATCTTCAACTTCCCGTCTCATTGTGGTAGGTGCACGGCTCCACAGGCAGTACCGCATGGCAAAGGCTAGGATACAATAGCACAGCAGGCAGTATCGCATGGGAGAGGCTCGGATACCATAGCACAGCAGGCAGTATCGCATGGGAAAGGCTCGGATACCATGGCACAGCAGGCAGTATCGCATGGGAAAGGCTCAGATACAATAGCACAGCAGGCAGTATCGCTTGGGAAAGGCTCGGATACAATAGCACAGCAGGCAGTATAGCATTGGAAAGGCTCGGATACAATAGCACAGCAGGCAGTATAGCATGGGAAAGGCTCGGATACCATAGCACAGCAGGCAGTATCGCATGGGAAAGGCTCGGATACCATAGCACAGCAGGCAGTATCGCATGGGAAAGGTTCGGATACAATAGCACAGCAGGCAGTATCGCATGGGAAAGGCTCAGATACAATAGCACAGCAGGCAGTATCGCATGGGAAAGGCTCGGATACAATAGCACAGCAGGCAGTATCGCGTGGGACAGGCTCGGATACCATAGCACAGCCTGCAGTGTCGCGTGGGAGAGGCTCGGATACCATAGCACAGCAGGCAGTATCGCATGGGAAAGGGTCGGATACCATAGCACAGCAGGCAGTATCGCGTGGGAAAGGCTCGGATACCATAGCACAGCAGGCAGTATCGCGTGGGAAAGGCTCGGATACCATAGCACAGCAGGCAGTATCGCATGGGAGAGGCTTGGATACATTTCCTAGAGCATTGGGTCTGTGGCTGCTTTAGGCTTGGGCGCTCCAGCGGGTCGGCACTTGTGCTGCTGCTGTGTTTAGCTCAGAGCATTGACAGCATACAGTTGTAACAAACCCTCAGCGGGAGGAAGTATTAGGTCTGTGCACATTTTTAGCCTGTAGTTGTAAACATTGAGTGTTTTCATTCACTGACAGCAAGCAGGGACAGTGGTGAGGACGGCCTTGCTGGTGCTGCCGGATGCTTGCTTTCTGCTTGCAGCATGGCATTACCCGGTGGGCAGTGATTGCTCTGCCGTCCTCTGGGTGGGCACTGCGGGGGCTCTTTCTGCTTGCAGCATGGCATTACCCGGTGGGCAGCGATGTCATTGGTCTGCCGCCCTCTGGGTGGGCACTGCGGGGGCTCTTTCTGCTTGCAGCATGGCATTACCCGGTGGGCAGTGAGTGCGCTGCCGTCCGCTGGGTTGGCACTGCGGGGGCTCTTTCTGCTTGCAGCATGGCATTCCCCGGTGGGCAGTGATGTCATTGGTCTGCTGCCCTCTGGGTGGGCACTGCGGGGGCTCTTTCTGCTTGTAGCATGGCATTACCCGGTGGGCAGTGATGTCATTGGTCTGCCGTCCTCTGGGTGGGCACTGCGGGGGCTCTTTCTGCTTGCAGCATGGCATTACCCGGTGGGCAGTCATTGGTCTGCTGCCCTCTGGGTGGGCACTGCGTGGGGGCTCTTCCTGCTTGCTGCCTGGCATTACCCGGTGGGCTGTGCTGTCAGTGGTCGGCCTCTCTGGGGGGGCACTGCGGGGGGGCTCTTTCTGCTTGCAGCATGGCATTACCCGGTGGGCAGTGATGTCATTGGTCTGCCGCCCTCTGGGTGGGCACTGTGGGGGCTCTTTCTGCTTGCAGCATGGCATTACCCGGGGATCAGTGATGTCATTGGTCTGCCGTCCTCTGGGTGGGCACTGCGGGGGCTCTTTCTGCTTGCAGCATGGCATTACCCGGTGGTCAGTGATTGATCTGACGACCACGGGGTGGGAACTGCGGGGGCTCTTTCTGCTTGCAGCATGGCATTACCCGGTGGGCAGTGATGTCATTGGTGTGCTGCGGTCTGGGTGGGCACTGCGGGGGGGCTCTCTGCTTGCAGCATGGCATTACCCGGTGGTCAGTGATTGCTCTGCCGTCCTCTGGGTGGGCACTGTGGGGGCTCTTTCTGCTTGCAGCATGGCATTACCCGGGGATCAGTGATGTCATTGCTCTGCCGCCCTCTGGGTGGGCACTGCGGGGGCTCTTTCTGCTTGCAGCATGGCATTACCCGGTGGGCAGTGATGTCATTGGTCTGCCGCCCTCTGGGTGGGCACTGCGAGGGCTCTTTCTGCTTGCAGCATGGCATTACCCGGTGGGCAGTGATTGGTCTGCCTCTCTCTGGGCGGGCACTGCGGGGGCTCTTTCTGCTTGCAGCATGGCATTACCGGGGGCTCAGGGATTTCATTGGTCTGCCTCTCTCTGGGGGGGCACTGCGGGGGCTCTTTCTGCTTGCAGCATGGCATTACCCGGTGGGCAGTGATGTCATTGGTCTGCCTCTCTGGGTGGGCACTGCGGGGGCTCTTTCTGCTTGCAGCATGGCATTACCCGGTGGGCAGTCATTGGTCTGCTGTCCTCTGGGTGGGCACTGCGGGGGGATCTTTCTGATTGCAGCGGGGCATTACCCGGTGGGCAGTGATTGGTCTGCCGTCCTCTGGGTGGGCACTGCGGGGGCTCTTTCTGCTTGCAGCATGGCATTACCCGGTGGGCAGTGATGTCATTGGTCTGCCGTCCTCTGGGTGGGCACTGCGGGGGCTCTTTCTGCTTGCAGCATGCCATAGCCCGGTGGGCAGTGATGTCATTGGTCTGCTTCCCTCTGGGTGGGCACTGCGGAGCCTCTTTCTGCTTGCAGCATGGCATTACCCGGTGGGCAGTCATTGGTCTGCTGCCCTCTGGGTGGGCACTGCGGAGCCTCTTTCTGCTTGCAGCATGGCATTACCCGGTGGGCAGCGATGTCATTGGTCTGCCATCCTCTGGGTGGGCACTGCGGGGGGCTCTTTCTGCTTGCAGCATGGCATTACCCGGTGGGCAGCGATGTCATTGGTCTGCTGCCCTCTGGGTGGGCACTGCGGGGGCTCTTTCTGCTTGCAGCATGGCATTACCCGGTGGGCAGTCATTGGTCTGCCGTCCTCTGGACGGGCACTGCGGGGGCTCTTTCTGCTTGCAGCATGGCATTACCCGGTGGTCAGTGATGTCATTGCTCTGCCGTCCTCTGGGTGGGCACTGCGGGGGCTCTTTCTGCTTGCAGCATGGCATTACCCGGTGGTCAGTGATGTCATTGGTCTCGCGTCGTCTGGGAGGGCACTGCGAGGGGTCGTTCTGCTTGCAGCATGGCATTACCCGGTGGGCAGTGATTGGTCTGCCGCCCTCTGGGCGGGCACTGCGGGGGCTCTTTCTGCTTGTAGCATGGCATTACCCGGTGGGCAGTGATGTCATTGGTCTGCCGCCCTCTGGGTGGGCACTGCGGGGGGGCCCTGTCGGCGCGCAGCATGGCATTTCCCGGTGGGCAGTGATTGGTCTGCCGCCCTCTGGGTGGGCACTGCGGGGGGGCTCTTTCTGCTTGCAGCATGGCATTACCCGGTGGGCAGTGATGTCATTGGTCTGCCTCTCTCTGGGTGGGCACTGCGGGGGGGCTCTTTCTGCTTGCAGCATGGCATTACCCGGTGGGCAGTGATTGGTCTGCCGCCCTCTGGGTGGGCACTGCGGGGGGCTCTTTCTGCTTGCAGCATGGCATTACCCGGTGGGCAGTGATGTCATTGGTCTGCTGCCCTCTGGGTGGGCACTGCGGGGGCATTTCTGCTTGAAGAATGGAATTCCCCGGTGGGCAGTGATTGGTCTGCCGTCCTCTGGGTGGGCACTGCGGGGGGGCTCTTTCTGCTTGCAGCATGGCATTACCCGGTGGTCAGTGATGTCATTGGTCTGCCTCTCTGGGTGGGCACTGCGGGGGCTCTTTCTGCTTGCAGCATGGCATTACCCGGTGGGCAGTGATTGGTCTGCCTCTCTGGGTGGGCATTGCTGGGGGCTCTTTCTGCTTGTAGCATGGCATTACCCGGTGGGCAGTGATTGGTCTGCCATCCTCTGGGTGGGCACTGCGGGGGCTCTTTCTGCTTGCAGCATGGCATTACCCGGTGGGCAGTCATTGCTCTGCCGTCCTCTGGGTGGGCACTGCGGGGGCTCTTTCTGCTTGCAGCATGGCATTACCCGGTGGGCAGTGATGTCATTGGTCTGCCTCTCTCTGGGCGGGCACTGCGGGGGCTCTTTCTGCTTGCAGCATGGCATTACCCGGTGGGCAGTGATGTCATTGGTCTGCCATCCTCTGGGTGGGCACTGCGGGGGCTCTTTCTGCTTGCAGCATGGCATTACCCGGTGGGCAGTGATTGGTCTGCCGCCCTCTGGGTGGGCATTGCTGGGGGGGCCCCCCTCTGCTTGCTGTGGGTTGTTTGTTGCAGTCGGGGGGAGTCTCATCTTTGCTCTATTTTAAATGCCTGATTCCAGGAAGCCTATAGATAGCCATGTAACGTGCGGCCGGAGCGCCTCAGTTGTGGGGTCGGAGCCCTTGTCGCTTTTACTGCCGATTTTTATGTACACCTGCAGGATTTGACAGCGGGGGGCGCTCTTTGTTTCCATGGGCAACCAGCCAAATTTCTTGGTGCTTTGTACCCGCATCGAGAAGACCAGGCATAGCTAGAAACTGGTGCAGACAATTTGTGCCCAGTGATGTTGTCATAAGAACATTAATGACTTCCCCCAACATCATCATGCACACACTACCCTATGACAACACTGCTGGTCTGTTCGCTGGCCTTGCCTGTTGTCATTGGGATATAGAGTAAATTACCAAATAAGATGTATATGTACACGTCCCTATGATAACACTGTCTTTGCTCTTGGCTTGCCTCTTGTTATAGGGACATTGAATACATCAACCTCAATGTACATATACAGCTCCTCTGATGTATTGTGCCCATGACAACACTACCTGCCTGTGTGTTCACTGCTGTTATAAAGGACATAAAGTAAATCACCAACATCAATGTGCAGGTAAGTTCCTATGACAACACTACTGGTCTGTGCTCAGACCCTGGCTGTTGTCCTTGGGACATAGAATAAATAACCAAATAAAATGCACATTTAAATTTGTAATGTATACAACCTTACTTGTCATAGAGACCGAGTGCAGACGGGTAGTGTTATCATAGGGACACGTAAATACACATTTTTGCCTATTACTCGGTGTTCCTTTGACAATAAGCAAGGGCAGAGCATGGGCAAGCAGTTTTGTCATAGGGGCAAGTTCCACATTGATGATGGTGATTTATTCAATGTCCCAGTGACAACAGGAAGTAAGGTCCAAACAGTGTTGTCATAGGGACTTATGTATACACATTTAAACTTGTAATTTATACAACGACCTTACTTGTTGTCATAGGGACCGAGTGCATACAGGTAGTGTTATCATAGGGACTTGTACATACACCTTAATTGTGGTGTTTTAGTCAATGTCCTGATGACCACAAGCAAGATCATATTGGAGAGAGGTAGTGTTATCATAGGGACATACCCATCAATTTTTGTGTTACTCGGTTTCCCAGTGACAATAAGCAGGGATAGAGCGCAGACAAGTAGTGTTATCATAGGGATGTGTCCGTACACATTAATTGTTGTATTTTACTCTGTGTCTTGATGACGGCAAGCAAGGTTGGAGACGAGACGTGTTATCATAGGGACAAGTTCCATATTGATGATGTTGATGTATTCAAAGTCCCAGTGATGACAAGAAGCAAGGTCTGATCAGATAAGTAGTGTTGTCATGGGGATGTGTATGTGCACATAGATACTGGTGATCTTATCACTGCCCCTATGACAGTAGCAAACAAGGCGGGAGCACGGACAGGCAGTGTTGTCATGGGCTCAATATGGCAGAGCAGCTACAGAAACTATTTGTGTATTATAGGCAATTCCTGAGCCATTGAGTTGTCACATGCCTGATTTTGGGTTCTATCTGTACCTGGGTAAGGTGTGTGACAACTTGGGGGGGCCGCTATCACGGAGTGTTGTCCCTCGGCTTCCATGTAACCCATAGCGGCAAAGCCTATTACGTTGGCTCTATTCATCGTCACCCAGCTTTCCTGGCGGCAGATAGTTGTTAGTAACTCTGAGAGGCTTCTACTTCCTGTCCAGATCCTGATAACTTCTTATAGGGGTCGGAGTGGGGACCTTATGTTGATTCTGTATTGTTGGAATGGGGTCCCAATACCCAGAATCCTCTGTTCCTGGCGGCGGTCCTGTCGCAGTGTGCACGTTACCTGCGGGCTAATATCCTCCAGGTCTGACCAGTCCAAGGCAGCTGAATTCGTAATTTAAAGAGACCGTAATCCTAAAACGAATTGTCTTTGCAGTTTGGAGGAGGCACAGATGAGGACCCTGCTGTGACCTTGAACCTCCTGTGTCCCATCACCAGCACACCCACCTGGACAACAGCATGGCCCAGCCGCCAATCAACGTGTGGGAGCACCTCTACCTGCTGGAGTCCACAGACCTGCAACAACTGGATGATATCCACAAGCTCATACGAGAGCACCTGGCTTCAGGTATGCTGCCATATAGTGCACAAGTATGTGTGTGTGTATATGTATATGTATATGTATGTATATATATATATATATATATATATATATATATATATATATATATATATATATATATATATATATATATATATATATATATATATATATATATATATATGTTAAAGGGGTGCCATCACCATACTTTACAGCCAGCTTTACACTCGCCCTTCCTGTTCAGGCTGTGAGTGGGCTCCATAGCTTCAGGTTTCTTAGCTGCAGGCTCCCACTTCCTCTTCAGGCCATGGGCAGCTCTACAGCTGTGGCTGACCTTTTAACTCTGCTATTGCTGGCTGAGCCTGTTAGAGGGACATTGGTGATTGAGGCGTTTTAACAGCAGGGCAGAAAGCTACAGAGCTCTGAAGGATTAAGGGTATGTTCACACGGCGTAATTTTAGGGCACATTTCGGCACGTATTTGCTCTTCAATACGGCTGAAATGCACCCCGTAATTACAGTAATTCATAGCTCTGTGAGAGCTATGAATTACGTCCGCCTCCTCCGGTGTATAGTAAGCGCGTATTGTACGCCAGGAGAGAGAAGTGACAGGTCACTTCTTTGCGGCGCTTACACGCCGTGGATAGTGATAGTGAAAGGGGCCGGCTCACCCCGCTTCAGAAGTACGCGCTGACCAGTGCATACTTCTAAAACACCTGGCGTATTGCAGCGTGTACAGTACACTGCGCAATGCGCCGTGTGGACATACCCTAAAGCTTCAGACACAGCAGGGAGTGACGTCACCAGCCCGACCACTGCTAGAGCAGAGAGGTGATTGGTAAACTAGGGAAGCTTTTGTACACAAGCGGGAGAGAACAACTGCTCTAACTCTGCAAGACAGCAAAATAAGAAAAGCAATATATTTGGTATTAATCTCTTTGCCTCCATGTTTGAAGCCAATCAATGTGGTGGGACTGCCCCTTTAAGTATGAGTAACTCAGGCCCTATTTGTGTCTCTCCTTTCTAGATCGCTCTCCTGTCCTTGTGAACAATCTGGTGGATCATTACCTGGAAAATAATTCTGAACAAGCAATGTTAATCCTCTCGATGGTACAAGAGCCCCATGACAAGGTGAGGGGTGCATCCCCTGTGCGTGGTATAGAGATGACTGTCCATGAAGTATCGCCAGTGATGGTGCCGTCCTGTCGGAACCAGTGAATGGAGGACGGCGATGGCCGTCGTCCTGTCGAAAACCCGTGAATGGAGGACGGAGATGGTGCCGTCGTCCTGTCGGAACCAGTGAATGGAGGACGGCGATGGTGCCCTCGTCCCGTCGGCACCAGCCAATGGTTGACGGAGATGCTGCCGTCGTCCTGTCGGAACCAGTGAATGGAGGACGGCGATGGTGCGGTCGTCCTGTCGGAACCAGTGAATGGAGGACGTCGATGGTGCCGTCGTCCTGTCGGAACCAGTGAATGGAGGACGGCGTTGGTGCCGTCGTCCGGTCACAACCAGTGAGTGGAGGACGGCGATGGTGCCGCCGTCCGCTCGCAGCCAGTGAGTGGAGGACGGCGATGGTGCCGCCGTCCGCTCGCAGCCAGTGAGTGGAGGACGGCGATGGTGCCGCCGGCCGCTCGCAGCCAGTGAGTGGAGGACGCGGTGGTGCCGCCGTCCGGTCGGAAACCAGTGAAGGGAGGACGGCGGTTGTGCCGCCGTGCGGTCGGATCCAGTGAATGGAGGACGGCGGTGGTGCCGCCGTCCGGTCGGAACCAGTGAATGGAGGACGGCGATGGTGCCGCCGTCCGGTCACAACCAGTGAATGGAGGACGGCGATGGTGCCGTCGTCCGGTCACAACCAGTGAATGGAGGACGGCGATGGTGCCGCCGTCCGGTCACAACCAGTGAATGGAGGACGGCGATGGTGCCGCCGTCCGGTCGGAACCAGTGAATGGAGGACGGCGGTGGTGCCGCCGTCCGGTCGGAACCAGTGAATGGAGGACGGCGGTGGTGCCGCCGTCCGGTCGGAACCAGTGAATGGAGGACGGCGGTGGTGCCGCCGTCCGGTCGGAACCAGTGAATGGAGGACGGCGGTGGTGCCGCCGTCCGGTCGGAACCAGTGAATGGAGGACGGCGGTGGTGCCGCCGTCCGGTCGGAACCAGTGAATGGAGGACGGCGGTGGTGCCGCCGTCCGGTCGGAACCAGTGAATGGAGGACGGCGATGGTGCCGCCGTCCGGTCGGAACCAGTGAATGGAGGGCGGCGATGGTGCCGCCGTCCGGTCGCAACCAGTGAATGGAGGGCGGCGATGGTGCCGCCGTCCGGTCACAACCAGTGAATGGAGGGCGGCGATGGTGCCGCCGTCCGGTCACAACCAGTGAATGGAGGGCGGCGATGGTGCCGCCGTCCGGTCACAACCAGTGAATGGAGGGCGGCGATGGTGCCGCCGTCCGGTCACAACCAGTGAACGGAGGGCGGCGATGGTGCCGCCGTCCGGTCACAACCAGTGAATGGAGGGCGGCGATGGTGCCGCCGTCCGGTCAGCCCGGGGTCACATGGTTTTGACACATGAAGTGTGGGTTTATGCATTAGAATACGCTTTACCAAATGCATCGGTGTCCCATTGATATCTATGGGAATATGCGCCATTGGGGTACACCGAGCACGTCTTCATGCCTAAGACCGCACTGATGTATTGGTTACGAATGTTCTGACGTGACACTTGGTGCCCCTCACCTCCCTTAAACGTGCCTGGAGTTGTGCCGCATTCACCATCCGGCTCCTCAGGGCATTGCGTACAATGAAGCGCTCATCAGTCTGTGATGCAGACAAAGGACGTCCACTTCTTTGCCTTTCTGTGACTCTTCCAGTCTCTCTGTAGATACAACCTGCTGATGACACTAAGCTCAGTGGCCACTTCCGTCTGAGAGCATCTTGCTTGAAGCGTGGCAATGGCGAGGTCCTGCTGATCAATTGTAAGGTGTTGTCTTGGTCTCATGATGTCACAATGGGAACAGCAGGATGAGGAGGGCTGTTTAAATCCCAATCCACATTGATCCCCCTAAATGTATTGGGCGATTCAGGGATCAAACACCTGTTGGGAATTTTGTCATTAAGCTCCTTGTTGGAGATCAGCAAGTTGTGCAGAAAGTCCTGAGACCCTGAACAGTTGGACAAGTGCATCTAAAAGGAGAGGGATGGCGCATTTATTAAAATGTTCAAGAAATTTTATGTTCGTCCTGAAATTTCAACCAAAAGTCAAATATCCTGAACTTTTTGTGAGTAGTGTGTGTGTGTGTGTACCTACCCTCAGCCAGTACGACATTTATTTCTATATAAAGATGTGTGTGTATATGTGAATGTATGTCCACTGTTCTGGGTGAGGATGAGGTGAGGTGTATTTTTTGGGCTCGGTTACCCTTCTATCATAGCAGGTATGACTAGAGCCAGTTCTGTGGCGCACACTCCCAAGTTCTGATTGATTTCACCCTGAAGTTCTTGCACATGGTCACGCCTCTCCTCTTTTCTCTTTGACAGCACCTATTGGATAAGATACATGAATATTTAGGTAAAGCAGCTACCCGTTTACCAACCCTGACACTACTGGGCCATGTGATTCGCCGTCAGCCATCTTGGAAGCACAAGTTATCGCAAGCGTCGGTTCTGCAGTCCTTATTAAAGTGTCTTAAGGTATCTAATCTTCATTGCTCGTATTATAGTAATAGTTCTCACCCAACCGATCCAGTCTGGCCACTAAAATGGTTGGTGTTGAAGTTTGTCAGACCCCTTACTGACAGATCTGCTTAGCTATGAGAGAGGGCGTCTCTCTATGCTCTGGAAGTGGCTGGTGACCTCCTCTCTGCTGTGTCTTAACAGCAGGATCAAGCTTCTCAGTCTCTGCTCTTTTACTGAGAAACTTTAATGCTTAGAGTTAGACTAGAGAGAAGCTTTATACCTTCCTGCAAAGCAGATTTATGTGTAATTGCATCAGATGAGTCGCTCTGCACCTAACAGTGTCTAAGCAGCAATCAAAGTGTGATAGATGCAGGTTCCACCTCTGTGCCCTATGCCTGTTTCAGGAACGGGCCCCTGAAATATCAGCTCAGATTGAAAATCCGGTCGGGCTTGTGCACGAGATTATTCTGTTCTATGGGAGTTAACAGTACAGGGGAGCACTGTGTTCTCCATTCTGTTCTATGGGAGTTCCCAATACAGGGGAGCGCTGTGTTCTCCATACTGTTCTATGGGAGTTCCCAGTCCAGGGGAGCGCGGTGTTCTCCATTCTGTTCTATGGGAGTTCCCAGTAAAGGGTAGCGCTGTGTTCCCCATTCTGTTCTATGGGAGTTCCCAGTGCAGGGGAGCGCTGTGTTCTCCATTCTGTTCTATGGGAGTTCCCGATACAGGGGAGCGCTGTGTTCTCCATACTGTTCTATGGGAGTTCCCAGTACAGGGGAGCGGGGTGTTCTCCATTCTCCTCTATGGGAGTTCCCAGTACAGGGCAGTGATGTGTTTGACTGTACTCAGAACTCCCATAGAACAGATTGCAGAGAATACAGTGCTCCCCTGTACTGGGAACTCCCATAGAGGAGAAGGGAGAACACATTGCTCCCCCTGTACTGGGAACTCCCATAGAACAGAATGCAGAGAATACAGTGCTCCCCTGTACTGGGAACTCCCATAGAACAGAATGGAGAACACAGTGCTCCCCTGTACTGGGAACTCCCATTGAACAGAATTCAGAGAATACAGTGCTTCCCTGTACTGGGAACTCCCATAGAGGAGAATGGAGAACACATTGCTCCCCCTGTACTGGGAACTCCCATAGAACAGAATGGAGAACACAGGCTCTCTGGTACTGGGAGCTCCTATAGAGCAGGATAGAGAAAACACGGCTCTCCTCCTTTACTGGGAACTCCCATAGAACAGAATGGAGAGTCGTGCACACGCCTGACGGGATCTCCATGCTGAGCAGACACTTTTGGGGGGTCCAAGGGTGGAACCTGCATCTATCAGACTTTGATGGTATAATCGATAGCATATCCTATCAGTCTTTCGTGGGAATACCCCTTTAACAGGTCTGGCACTGCCATCAGAGTTGCCTTTGTAACAGAAACCACAGCAGCAGTGTGAACCTAGCCCGAGACATTTGGACGGAGAGGGTCTGTGGAAACAATATGGTGACCGGGAAAGCTGAGGAAGCTGCCTCCAGTTCGTGTCCCCTGTTCACTCCGCTCGTTGTCTTTTACAGACGGACACAGATGTTGTCATTCTCACGACCGCAGTCCTAGTGTTGATCACGGTGCTGCCAATGATCCCGCAGTCCGGGAAGCAGTATCTGCACGAGTTCTTTGATATTTTTGGCCGCCTGTCAGCCTGGTGCTTGAAGAACCCAGGTGAGGAGTTAAGTGTCTTCATTTTTTTTTCCCCCTTCTCTAGGTTTGTAAGTGTTAAAACTTTGATTCTAATAACTGGATCCAAAATGTAATAACTCGCGCGTTCAGAGCAAAGATTGTTCTAAAATTAACAGAGCCGTTCGCCGTCTTCCACGGGACAGTGCGTCTTTGTTCCCCAGGTTTGTAGAGAGCAACTTTGATGATCGAGCCCTGGCACGGAGCGTGTCCTGGGGCTTTGCTATTATCTAGGTTTACACTTGGAAATTGCATTTGGCAGAAGATTTGTAGCTTTATCTTTGAGTGACTTAGGAAAAAGCAATGAGGGCTGCAGCGCTCGGGAGGGGGGGGGGGGGGGTATTCCCATCATGGATGTTAATTTCCAGTGATCTCTATCATATAACCCTATATATCACAGAGCTCAGCTTCTCTCCTCTATCATATAACCCTATATATCACAGAGCTCAGCTTCTCTCCTCTATCATATAACCCTATATATCACAGAGCTCAGCTATTCTCCTCTATCATATAACCCTATATATCACAGAGCTCAGCTCCTCTCCACTATTATATAACCCTATATAGCGTATGTCTGTAGGATCACTCTTCACCCAGCTTGTTAGTCTGGAGACACATAGTTCCTGATAGGAATGGTAGAAGGTGACAGGATTCTTTTCATCCTTTATAATTTACTATATATTTTTTTAACTTTATTTTTGCATAATTAATTGTTTTGCTTTTCGAAATGTAACCCAATAAGTTTAAGTTGACGGGCGTACGGCGTGCCTGCTGTAGCAATGCTATATTGCTTGTTACATGTGTGGTTGAGATGTTAAAATGTACCTTTAATCTTGCACAACCTTTTCAGACCCCGCTTTCCTGGCATTGCTGTGGCCCTTTGAGTGGGGGCCTGTGCTGCAGCTATTTATATTTAGGAGCCATTGATATTGCAGGTGGTGTCCTGTTGATTAACATGTGCGGTGTTTCCACTCTGAGCCCCCAGCCTGGATTTGGAGGGATCTGCATGTAGATTGACACATCCATTGTTTGTGCTCTTGCCAGGTCATGTAGCAGAGACTTGCCTCGTCCATCTCCACGCCAGCGTGTACGCCCTCTTCCACCGCCTCTATGGGATGTATCCGTGTAACTTTGTGTCCTTCCTCCGCTCCCATTACAGTATGAAGGAAAACCTGGAGACCTTTGAAGAGCTAGTAAAGGTAAAACAGAGCTTATATGTAGACGTGACGTTTTGAACATTTTGTCAGAACTTATCTTCCTGCTAGAAAGGGCCTCAGTTGTGCCAGGTTTTCTGTAACTTACTTATATTACTGTCTTCCTAGCCAATGATGGAACATGTTCGCATTCATCCAGAGCTGGTCACTGGTTCCAAAGATCATGAATTGGATCCAAGCAGGTACATAATTTTCACTAATGTATTTAAAGTAACAGTGCCCAAAGGTGGTGGACAAAGGGGAAGCCAAATAAAATATTTGGTGCTCCGTCAGTCCCCTTTAGCTTCAGAATGGTGGCTCACCATACAAAAGGGGTGTTACCACTATTGACTTTGATGGCATATTTGGAGTGTGATAGTTGCACCTATCTATGCCCTGCACCTGCCTTGGGAACGTGCTCCCCAAAGTCTCAGCTCAGAATGGAGATCTGGTCACACTTGCCTTAGATGCTCCATTCTGTTCTATAGGAGTTCTCAGTACGGCTGAACACATGGCACTCTCCTGTAACGGGAACTCCCATAGAGCAAAATGGGGAAAACACAGTGCTCCCCTGTACTGGGAACTCCCATAGAATAGAATGGAGAACACAGCGCTCCCCTGTTCTGGGAACTCCCATAGAACAGAATAGCATGTTGTGTGCAAGTTTGCCCAGCTCTCCATTTTGAGCCAACTCTTTCGGGGCCCCATTCTGGAAATGGGTGCAGGTTCCACCTCTGGGACCCGCTCTTATCAGACTGTGATGGTTTATCCTAGCAATATGCTATCAAACTCTATGGTGGGAACACAGGAAGTGCCGTCAGTAACGGTTTGCCTGCTTTATTCACATACCCTTTTCAGGCAAAATCTGAACAATTCTATGCAAAAGGGGAGGGCTTTTCTCCACAAACAGCGCAGAAAAAACTGCGGCCGTGTGCATGGCCACAAAACAGAGCAAATACTGGTCAGATAATCCGGCAGGTATTTGCGCTCTGCCGTGGGGGCGCGCCCAAAAGTTCAAGACTGGTGTAAGGAGTCTTAGATGCCAGGAAAGGGTTCCTAGGCAAAATAGAGATGTGCACCAGCTCTCCCCTAGAAGGAAGAACGCGGTCTCTAGTGTCACCTATTAGAGGAAGCTTTCCTGTAAGTCAGATCTGGATACTCGGCTTGTTGCATCCAATTCACTTAACTGACTTTCTTGTTCCAGGTGGAAAAGATTGGAAACTCATGACATAGTTGTTGAATGTGCCAAAATTTCTCTGGACCCCAATGAAGCTTCCTATGAAGAAGGATACTCCCCCCTTTCCTCCCGACTGCGACAGAGACAACAGGACGCCGCCTCCAGCCCCTTCGCCGAGATCTGCAGCAGCCACGGTACGTAAGTGGCACGGGTCTGCGCCTTCACTGTGGTCCGGCCAACGAGGCTTTGACCCATGTTGTATGTCCCTTTAGGATTTTTTAACACTACGCATGAATAGAAGCTTTAGTTTAGCACCTGATATAGATGCCTGATGCTGCGATGGTTGTGCTGTGAGCATCTGAGGGTTAGAGATCGCTAAGGTATTGTAACCAATTTTATTTCGACTCATGTTTAGGAAGCAGCAGCTCTACGCCCTATTCCACTCCTAGGCTTTGCACACAGGGGCCTCTGCTGCACCATATTGGAAGCCAAGCTTTCGGTATGCAAGCAGGAATGGCACAGGTAGGTTATGCAAGGCACGTGGTGGTCATTTATTGACATATTGAAGTGCAGCTCACTCTTACAGCCTTTTTAGTATTGCACGAATCCGGGCTGCTGGATCACTTGACTATGTCTACATTTCATATTTAGTGCTGTCGATGCACTTGCCCTTTGCATAGAACACACAAAATTGATGTGTTTAATAGTAGTTATGCTTTCCTAATCTTATTTTACACCAGTTAAAGGGGTTTTCTCACTACAAAGATTCTTTTTCAACAGGTAGAGACAGGTAAATTTAAGTCTTTTTCTAAATACATTGCTCCATTTGTTCCCCTGGTCAGGAGATGAGACTTCGTCTACCAGTGCGCACAAGCATCTCCAGGTTACCGTCATATCTCCGTTCCTGATTAGACAGATATACTGTTCTCCCTTTTACATCAATCTCTGCTCTAACAAGATTAAATCCGTTACCTTTTGAAAATCACTTGTTTTCACTCTGTAGGTTTGTTTACTACATAAGGGCGTCATGTCCCAATAACAATGCGCCATAGTTTTGGTGTATTTTGCACCCAAAAAACTTTGACGCCATATTCTCTCTATAAATAAACTGTAAAACACCAAAACTAGGCGCATTAGATGCTGGGCACGGTGCGTTGTAATGCACCTACAAAAGGCGCGTTAAATATGGTAGCAATGATACGCTGTGCACCTCTGTAACGCAATGCGCCCCTGTAACGCAATGCGCCCATCGAGGCGCATTACATACACTAATCCATAATACAATCAGCCTCGTTAGATGCATTAAATACACTAGCAGTGAAATGCTATCGGCCTCAATAGTGCAATGCGCCCTTTAAGGCGCATAAAGTTTACTATGCAAGGTATACCAGAGGCCAGATTTTTGAAAGGATCGTACTTTCAGGCGCATTTTACACTGCGCCTAAAAACTGCCACGGTGACGCCAGTTTTTAGACCTGTCGTCCTAAATCTCTTGCAGTCATCTCATTGTGACAGGCTCAGCTAGGAATAGTAGAACTGATAAGATAATCAGGTTGTGGTTGGTTTTATATTAGTGAACAGGAAGTGGGCGGCCGAAGCTGCCTGACCCTGAAATAGCTTGGTGAGAAACCCCCTTTAAGGGTAAGTTCACACGTTGAATTTAATGTGTATTCCACATTAAAATCCTCGTTCATTGGTCAGTCCACATTGTAGTTCACACTGATCTTCAGCGTGGATTTTCCACACCACTGATTTCAGATCTGTGGTGCAGAGGGGGAAAAATGGACACGTCCATTCTTTGAAGCGGCTCCTGCTCGGATTTGCTTCAAGCAGGGGTGTCTTGGATTAGCCCCAGCAATATGGGACTAAAACGCATCCAAATCAGAGGCAAAAACCACCTCTGCAAAGTTAAAATCCTCAGCACAAATTGGAGGGATCGCCCCAGATTTCTGCTGAGAATTAAATGTTGGATTTTTCCAATAAGAAAAACCTGATGTGTAAACATCCCCCAGAGGTTCTTGTTTTTTTTTTTTTTTTTTTTTACTTTTGAAGACCAGAATTTTAATTTGCATTTCATAGAGATGTAGTAAATGCTTTATTGATTCTTTTAACTGCGACACTTAATATGCATCCGGTTACAATTTGCTGTATATTCTGTTTTACTAGGACTCTATATGGAGCCCTGCCACGTTGTGCGGAATGACGACACCCCCCAGCTCTCCAGTCAGCTTGCAGTCAGACTCTTCCTTTTCTGCTTCCCGTGCTCCTGGCAAAGCTCTAAGCACACCCGGTGGGTTATGCAAAGCGTTTGGGTGTAGTGCTGTTTGGGAAGGAGACCTCTTGAATGTTTAAGGATGTGTCCAGATTTACTGCCTTAATTAAAGGGGTTGTCCACCTTTCCAGGTTTGTGTGTGTATAGATATACAGTATCTCAAAGTCGGTACATCCCTCACATTTTTGTTAATGTTGTATCATACCTTTCCATGGGACAATACTGAAGATCTGTTACAATGTAAAGTGGTTGGTGCACGACTTGGATCACAGTGGTGCCCTAAAAATAACTCGGCACAGCCATCAATATCTAAACCACTGGCAGCAAAAAGTGAGGGCACCCTGAAGTGGCAGCAAAAAGTGAGGGCACCCCGAAGTGGCTGCCATTAACTGTCTTGGGCCTGGAGGTCACTAGAGCTTCACATGTTGCAGCCACTGGAATCTTCTTCCTCTCCTCCATGACGACATCACAGAGCTGGTGGATGTTAGAGACCTTGTGCTCCTCCACCTTCCGTTTGAGGATGCTCCATAGGGTTTAGGTCTGGAGACGCTTGGCCAGTCCAGCACCTTTACCCTCTTTAGCAAGGCAGTGGGGGTCTTGGAGGTGTTTGGGGTCGTTATCATGATGGGTACTGCCCTGTGGCCCAGAAGGGAGAGGATCATGCTCTGCTTCAGGATGTCACAGGACATGTTGGTATTCATGGTTCCCTCAAGGAATTGTAGCTCCCCACAGCCGGCAGCACTCGTGCAGGGAGGAGATCATGCTCTGCTTCAGTAAGTCTCAGTACATTTCTTTTTCTGATTAGCGACCTTGCCGCTGACTGGCTGCAGTGGTCATATACCACTGCCTGACATTTGGACCGCTCACTTGCGAGCGGTGTAACACATGGCGGCCGTAGCGGCAACTGCTACCGCTGGAAGTAAACGAGACCCATGGAGAGGACAGCGAGGGGTAGTGCTGAAATGGAGGTGAGGACAAAGTCTGGGTTATGTATTTTACTCAAAGCACTAATTTTAAGAGTTAAAGGACAACCCCTTTAAGGTGAGATCTAATCTGCCACATCTGTTTCTTCTGTCCTGGAGACAGACTGAGTTGCACATAGGTTTATAAAGATAAGGCAGTATTCAGATTGCTCATCATCCATTGGTTCAGCTTGTTGGGGTTCAGACACCACCGAACATGAATTTAGGACGCTTACGTCTGTCTGGAGTTGCACAGTAGATCTTGGCTTTCTGGGTTTCCGCTTCTGTACAATCAATTTTTGGAAGATCTATTTTTAAGGGTATTTGCTGTGTTCATCTTTGCAGGCAGTAAAGGAACCCCTATGGGGACACCAGCAACCTCCCCTCCTACCGTTCTCAGCTCTGATGACTCTACGCATGCCGCCAGTGTCTCCTCCATCTTTACACCCCCTAGAAAGGCAAGTTCTATCCAAATGCAGACCTTTTGGGCGGCTCTATCCCCCTCCGCACTGCTAATCATTAATTTTCCTATAGCAGAATGAAGCGTCTAATCAGGAGAAACTCAAGCAGCAGCTCAACAAGGGAGAGAAGGGCTCCGGTAAGGTGCAGGGAGGGCTGATTTTGTGAGATGTAACATCACTCTTTCCCACTTGGTGGAGCTCTTGTGTTTTTTTTTTTTTGTTTTTTTTTTTTTCTCTTTTTCGGTTTGTCACTTATTCCTTTCGTTTTCAGGCTGAGATGACTCCAGTTATTGTACTTGTTGCTCGGAGTTCCTAATGTTCTGTATATTTTTGTTTTTTCATGCAATACAGATAAAACTCCCAAAGCTGTGAAGATGGTGTCATTGAGTGACCTTCCTGAGGTGATAGAGGAGTTATCTGCAAGCCACAGTAACACAGAGGAAGGTGAGTGCCTTAGGCTAGTCGCTAGGGCTTGGTCTGTGCTCCCAACTTCTGGGTCCATGTTGGAGGTCCCCTATATTTAGAGGTTTCCTAGTCAGGGGTTCCCTCTTCATTAGCCAGTGAAGAACCATGTGAGTCCTGCTGCAATAATTGTTTGATTCCAGCAGAAAGATTGTCTCACAGGGCAAGGTGGTCATATGATGGGCAACATCTTTAACAGATCTTCCCACCATAGACTTTTATGGCATATGGAGAGGATGGGCCATCAAAGTCTGAAAGTGTTGGTTCAGATGGAGATCCGGTCAGGCCTGAACATGACTCTCCGTTCTGTTCTATGCGAGTTCCCAGTACAGGGGAGCGCTGTGTTCGGCCATACTCAACCCCTAGAGAACAGAATAGTCGTGCGCAAGCCTGACCACCTCTCCTTTCTGAGCCAACACTTTTGTGGAACTGTTTCCAAGATGGGTGCTAGTCCCGTCTCTGGGACCCGCACCCTTAAGACTTAGATGGCATGTCCTTTCTATACATCATCAAAGTATATGATGAGAACGTCTTTTTCATTGGTACTGACATAACCACTCACTTTTAAGCCCATTTCAGGGTATGTAGCGCCAATGTGCGGTCAACTTGGTCGACCCCATGATCCTCTTCATATTATTTATCTCTGTTTAAGCTACTGTAGTCGCCCAGATCTCTGTCCCATATTGGTGCATCTATGCTTGAATTTATAGTCCTTTATAACCTTTGTCGCTGCTTTTATGCAACATTCCATGTTAATGTTTCATTTTATAGGTGTAAAGAAACCTGGTAGGTAGTAGATGTAACAGGTACCTACACACTAGGCACGGTGACTGGGTGAACGCAATGGTGGCAGCAGCTCTTTACTCACTGAAACATTTTGTTTCTTATAATATGTCTGAAAATGAACCTTGGCATGTCGGTGTCCCTAAACATATAAAGGAGTTTTCCGGTACACAAAACTGGGCTCCTAGTGAAAGTGTGCAGGACAAAGTAAATGTCTTTAAAGGGGTGGTCTCACTACCAGGATTTCTGCTTTTTATGTTAAAGAACTTGCAAAAACAAGTCACTTTGCAATATGTGTCCATTAACAGATTCCTAGATATCCCCTATTGTATGGGCAGCTTCAGCTCCTCAGGTCGCTATAGCCACAGACCTGTTTGCTCTCTCCTGATAGGCTGCCAGTGCTGGTCGCTATAGCTACAGACCGGTTTGATCTCTCCTGATGGGCTGCCAGTGCTGGTCGCTATAGCTACAGACCGGTTTGATCTCTCCTGATGGGCTGCCAGCACTGGTTGCTATAGCTACAGACCTGGCTTCTACTGCAGTTTAGTAGAAGCCATTAAACACGCCCCTGAATTCAAAGTGAAACCAAGAAAACAGGACTGAGGTGAGATGAATCAATGTAGTGAGAACACCTTTAAGGACATGGTAATAAAATATTTTCCATTTATTTTCCCTACATAATCGCTTGGAAATTATATCAGATCTGATGTTTATAACTTGTTGCCAAGGGATACGATCTGTAGTTCAGTTCCAGCTTTCTGGTCGAGCATGCTCACTTCCAGCGCTAGGAAGGAGAGTGCCTATAAAGCAGCAGGGGCTGGGAAGGTATGTAACCCGGAACTAATGTGCGTGGCTCAGTAGTGAGGGAGCACAATATGAGATGCACGGGAAGGTGGAGACTTGTTCAGCAGTCTGGAACATACAGGGAGAGGAAACCTGGAATAGATGCCTGCAATGCATGATGCGAACTGTAGCCCATTGGGGAGCAGGACATGGGGAGCAACAGTGGGACAAAATGTGTCAATTATAGATGTTTTGGAAGTGGGATTAGTGTTAGGTCGGGTTCACACAGCGTATATCGTTGCATGCCTGTGTGCACTGCTATACGTCTGGCTAGCCAGCAGGTACTTTCAACAACGCTCCGGCTTCTATTCACGTTACCTTCCCCACTTGCCCGAAAAAGGTGACATATCACTTCTTACTGTGCGCCGTGAAATACACCAGCAAATAGCGCTCATTGCAGTGCAAATACGCCATTTGAGCACACCCTTCTGCTTCTGCTCTGTGTGTAATGATCCTGCAGCCCCCTTCCCAGTGTTTTCTGTCCAAACACCGGAATACCCCTCCAAACCGATGCTCAGGGTGATCACCTTCTCCCCCTAATTTGTGCAACAGTTATTCAATAATATTTACACCATATGAAACCTGGTCGACCTAGAACAAGCGTTCATTTTGAGGAGTGCACTGGTACCACGAGGTTGAATTTCCACGTTGTGTTTTTGGAGACAAGTATTCACCTGGATCTCAAACCACTAAGCACTATACATGCTCCAGGTGGGCTGCACGTGTGGCGGTAACCATTGCAGTTAATGGGTTGCTCTCACCATGGACATTTATGGCATGTTTATAGGAGATGTCATCGAAGCCTGAAAGGTGCAAATTTCGTCTCCAGGGCTTCGTGCCTATATGGGCAATGGGTCTCCCTTGTGCATGACACTTCGTTTTGTTCTATGGGAGTTCCCAGTACAGGGGAGCACTGTGTTCTCCATTCTGTTCTATGGGAGTTCCCAGTACAGGGGAGCACTGTGTTCTCCATTCTGTTCTATGGGAGTTCCCGGTACAGCGCTGTGTGGAATGGAATGCACTTATGAGGCCTTGATGCCTGTGGTTGGAGCACCCCTTTAAGTGATTATTGTGAAGGTAGAGCATCACTTTAAGCCTTTGTTTGTAATAAACTAACTGCTTTTTCTTTATCTTCTGTTCTTTGTTTCCCAGCCGCCATATCCCAGGAGTTGTCTCAAATCACCACCAAGACCGATCACGAGCCCGCTGTGCCCCGCGGCGGCTTCGATTCACCTTTCGCCTCCTCCAGTAATGTTACCCAGACGCCTGATAACCCAGCCGCCAACAAGCCGCCCTGCAACGGCTCCCAGGACTCTTCAAAACAGGCGTTCACCCCCATTGAGCCCCCCAATGGAGGGGAGAATGACGACTCAGGGAAGACACAGACTACTAACTCTTTGCCCAATTCTAGGAACATCCTTACCCCGAGCCCTTGCAAAACTCAGGCGCGCTGCAGATCCTGTTTTAATCCTGCCCCATACGAGCACCTTTTCGAGCTGGCTCTGCCTAAGACGGCCAGCTATTTCATCTCTAAAAAGACAGAGGAGCTGTACAAAAAATTCAAAGGGAGCAAGGAAGAAGCTGAGGAAAGCAGCACATCTGTGTCCCCTGCAGAGGTGCTTGACCGGCTCATACATTTAGGAGCTGATGTACACACCAAAGAGCTGAACAAGTAAGTACTGGGCTCAATGCAACCCCGAACTAGTGACAGGTTAAGGGCTTTTTCCAACTATTAAGAGTCATCGGGCTTGGACTGGTCCAAAGGGGGGTAGGGGAGACCCACGATGGGCCCCTGGGCTGCTTTTCAGGGAAAACTGAGCTGAGACAGAAGCAAGAGGCAGAGTGAGTCATGTACAGTAGCTGTAGGTACTCATCTATCATATAACCCTATATATCAGAGCTCAGCTCCTCTCCTCCATCATATAACCCTATATATCAGAGCTCAGCTCCTCTCCTCCATCATATAACCCTATATATCACAGAGCTCAGCTCCTCTCCTCCATCATATAACCCTATATATCACAGAGCTCAGCTCCTCTCCTCCATCATATAACCCTATATATCACAGAGCTCAGCTCCTCTCCTCCATCATATAACCCTATATATCCCAGAGCTCAGCTCTCTCATCCCCTATCATAACTCATATATATTATACACAGATCAGCCTCCATTATATTATATCTGTTATACCAACTATCCTGGTAAATTACCCCCCCCCCCCCCCTTTTTTTTTTTTTTTTTTACTGAAATTTCGGCCTCGCCTCTGCTATCCTGGGCTGGTCTTGCCAAGTGTTAGTTGTTTAATTTGGTGCTCTGTTTTCTTCTGCAGATTGCCTTTACCCAGCAAATCAGCTGACTGGACTCACTTTGGAGGTACGCCTTAAGTCGTTTCCTGTATGTATCAGTGGCAGAGGAAGCGTCGGAGATCTCGCCATGTAAGTGATGACTTTCTGCATTCCTGCTATAACAAATTTTAATCTCCTTTAATTTGTCAGGTTCTCCTCCGACCGATGAGATCCAGACATTAAGGAACCAGTTGGTGCTTCTTCATAACCAGCTTTTGTACGAGCGATTTAAAAGGCAGCAACACGCCCTGCGCAATAGGCGGCTTCTGCGCAAGGTGATCAAAGTGACTGCTCTGGAGGAACAGAATGCTGCTATGGTAAGCTGTAGAACTATTGACGGGATCCTAATGTAAAGTAGTAGAGAACTTAGTTGAAAGGGGTTGTCTCACTACATCGATTCATCTTACCTCATTCCTGTTTTTTCAGTTTCACTTTTGAGTTCAGGGGTGTGTAAACTGGCTTTATTGGCTTCTACTGTCCTGCATTGATGAGCTGCTGAGGACACCAGGTCTGTAGCTATAGCAACCAGCGCTGGCAGCCTATCAGGAGAGATCACACAGGTCTGTAGCTATAGCAACCAGCGCTGGCAGCCTATCATGAGAGAGTAAACAGGTCTGTAGTTATAGCAACTGGTGGTAGCAGCCTATCAGGAGAGATTGAACAGGTCTGTAGCTATAGCGACCTGAGGAGCTGATTCAGCCCATAGAAGAAGGGATATCTAGGAATAGGTAGGATATTAATGGACACATATTGCAAAGTGACTTGTTTTCCACGATCTTTAACATAAAAAACAGCGATCCCTGTAGTGAGACGACCCCTTTAAAGTCTGCCCTTATAGCCCTTTTGTTTGCAGATTAGGACATGAGCTGTTTGCTTGTGGCTCTTGCAAAGCCTTAATCGTGATAGTGCAAAGGAGTATGGTTGCATACTTCACTTGCTTTGGGACGCTTATACTTTTTTTTTTTTTTTTTCCCTTCTCTTTCTCTTGTAGAAATCCCAAATAAAGCTGCATGAGGTGGACATGCAGTCGTCAAAGGAAAGCCTTGTACAAGAGCAGATGCGATACAAGAGGCTGCAGGAAGAGAAGGACACTGTGGTTACTCAGCTTCATAGTCAGATCCGGCAACTCCAACATGACAGGGAGGAGTTCTACAATCAGAGCCAGGAGCTACAGGTCAGGACCCAAGCCAATGGTTTGAGCTGGAGTATGCAACGTTACAGTGGACTGTTATGGCCATCCGTTTAAAGGGATTGTCCAGTTACTTTAAAAAAAAAAAAAAAAAAGTCTCTCCAGTCTTTTTTAATTTTTCTACTCTGATCAGGCAGATTGGCTACAGCGGTCACATGCCACTCATTTACATTGCTATTTGAAAGTGAGCAGAAGACCGGAAAGATGCAGCATTTGTACCGCAGGCCATCTGAAGGGGAATATAGGCTCCCCCCCTCCCTCCCTCCCTCATTTGGGGCCCTGGGACCTTTAGGAGGATAGTATGTGTGTATGCATACAAGCAGCAAAGTTGCGTGCCGAAGAACGCCACGCAAATATGTTGTGTGAACATGCGTATGTGTGTGTGTGTGTATATATATATATATATATATGTGTATATAGGTATGTTCACACAACGTATTTGCGTGGCAGTCTTCGGCACGTAACTTTGTGATGTGGCCCCGCAAATATGGTAAAATCCTAGAACTCGGAGTGCTATGATAACCCAACGTATTAAAAGTATGCACTATCTGGTGTGTACTTTTTAACTAGCCAGCGAGAACTTTCAACAGCAGTGGGATTGTGGTGCGTACCGCACTGCAATACGGTGTGTGAACCTACCCTAATAGGTTTGTATGTGCAAATTATTATAAAATTATGTGTGTAAATTTTTTATTTTTTTTTGGAGGGGGTGGGGGGGAACTGGATAAACTCCCACCCTAATGTGGCCTAAAGTTTGTGGCTTCGCTTGATGGCCTATAGCTGGAAACTGTATAGCCTGTGTACATCTTGCATTTTAAGTTTCACTGCTAACTAGATGGTCTTGGTTTTTCTAGACGAAGCTTGAGGATAGTCGTAGTACGATAACTAATCTGCGGTCTGAGCTGAAGCAATCCAACAACAAGGTGTGCCACACGGAGCTTCTGCTCAGCCAGGTGTCTCAGAAGGTAAGGATCCGTTTCTTAGGGTATTTTCACACGGCGTGTTGGATCCGATTTTTTTTTTATTTTTTTTATTTTTTTTTTATTTTACAATTTAGATTTTTATTAATTTCTTATAAACATTTACAGGTAACAAACAAGGCATAAAAAAGAAAATAAACACAAGTGCAAATGAAAACGAGCCAAGAAAAGCCTGGCGTAGTCTAATTAAGGCATGTTAACCAAGCATGTAAAAACCCCACTAAGGGGCATGAGATGCCTAACCAGGCGGACATGGTGGCAAAAAAAAGCTGATTCTACGGCCAGAGGGGCAAGGGTACTGCGACCAAAAGTCCACTCTTGGCTCCACAAGGGAGGCAGAGGTGATCAAGTTACAAAATGCAAAAAGGAACCGCTAGGCTCAATTGATCACAGAACCCACGCCCACCAAAGCCGACCTGCCGAGCATAAGTATGGAAATAAAAGGGAATGGCAGGTATAGGACCAGCATCAGTTCCTAATAGGCGCCATGACGTAACAGTAAATGAGATACACATGAAGTAGGAGTGGTGTGCCGAAATTTGGCGTATGATGGATGAAATTAGAAAATGCAGCCACTTGTAGAAGAGGTATAGCGAACAAAACCAGCTTTGAGCCCCAAACGTGATTGGGAGGTACTAAAACCTGGTTAGAAAACCTGACAGGCTTTTCAGTAATAATAAGTTGTAATTGAAACATTTTTCCAAAACCCAACAACAAACATACGGCTATAAAATGAACAGGGGCACTACAATGTCGGTACGAGAAACAAGTCTATGAAAATCGCATTGACATGTAGGCCATTCCTACTGAGACCACTAATGCGGAGCCGACTCGAGAACAAGTTGTATTCAAATAGTCGGTAGGCGGAGATAAACTAACCCCGCACCCCATAACGGGGTAGAGGGCTGCGCATCGCCATACCTGAGTGGTCTTGAAATTACCATAGCCACAAAACAAAAAAGAGACAGGAAAGGGAGGGAAGGAAAGAGTACGGTACCGCCGAGCGCTGGAGAGGTGCAAAGCTTCACGCCTGTAACTGCAGAGTGGATCCGATTTTGTATACGTGTTTGGATCAGTTTTTCGGACCCTAAACGGACCCAAACATGCATCTAGCAATGTGACTTTTATATTGCTTTCAAAGTAAAACACGCATCGGGGTTGAGACGAGTGATCGCCGATACGTGTTTACTTGCGTCTTTTGAATCCGTTCAAAGAATTGTCATGTCCATGCTTGATCCAAAAGATGCAGCAGATGCCCTATTTTAAAACTATGGGGTGCGTTTCTGCTGCAGCCAAAATGCATCCAAACACGCACCTACATATTTGGATGCAGTTGACGGAACACTGTTGAATGTGTTTTTCGGATTTTTTTTTCTCTGCATTTATTAAAGGGGATTTGCTAGGACTCAAGTTACTTACCTCCTTATCAGCACAGGGAGAATGTCAACAAATGAGTCATGAAAGCTGCAGGGCTGAGAGGGAGGGGGTGAGCAGAGAGTGAGGAAGAAGGGAGCATCTCAAAACGTAACTAAAATAATGACATTGCAACAGTGCAGACACAGACACAGCCTCATAGACTGCACTTTCTACCCAGCCCCTTGAAGCTCATTCATTTTCCCTGTCATCAGATAAGAAGTGTTTCATGCAAGTGCTGCCTGTCTGCTCCTAGGTGGTGTCTAATAGAAGCTTTCAGGTAACTAAGGGGGATTGAGAAATGCTGTAGTTCTCACAGGCTTCACTTTTTGTAATCACATATATTTAGAAAAGGGATTAAATACCCATTTTGGAGGATCCCACGTCAACATTATATCGTGGCAAAACCCCTTAAACTTTTTGCATATTTTCTTATGGTAAACCTAAACGTTGGTCATGAAAAGCTATGTTCTAATGTTACAGATCATTCCATAGGATCTGATAAATCTACCCGACCTGGACCCATACATTGCTTAGGCTTTCAAATTTTGTGAACAAAATGAGAGTCCTGGGCATAGCACTATGATGTACCTCATGTCTTTAGAGCCAAATATCCAATTTATTATAGTATTCCAGGATATTTGCCTTGTGATATGCAGATGCTTCGTGGAGTGCAAAAAGGCAATTTCGAATCTCCACACGCTTATGTATAGGCGCTCTCCCGAAGGAGCGATCTTCCCTTTCTGAACTACTCATTGCCTCCCACTCAGCCAAGCTAGCATCGCTATGCTCTGTACTGACGAGGGGCAAAACCCTGAAACGGCTGTCTACAGATGAGTGATGCCGACTTGGCTAAATATCCCTTCTTGCTTTCCAAAGATCCAGTGGGTCAAAAGCAAATTGAGGATTTGTTACATCCAACAGAGGGCGCTAGAGCTTCTCAGCTCCTTTCCCATAATGCCCTAGGATATTACTTGCACAGATTTAACCTCGTACTGTGTTAGAGACCTCCTCTTCCCTCTGTAGGGTAAATTTAATAAGGTTCCAACAAGGCGTTTGCTTCCTCTTCCATTTTTAGGACACATTCACACGCATCTGTTTTGTTGCAGACTTTTTTTTTTTTTTTTGTCTGAAAGCCCATTTCATCCTTCTATATAGCGTTGTTTGGACAGCAAGCTTGGGTCATTTTGCGCGCTCCATTCAGATTATGGGACGGTTGAGGAAATTTCTGCAACAAATCTGCAGGATTCTTAGACAATGTCGGCGATCTGTCATCTTTGTGACGTTCCTCTAAAGATGTAAAATGAATATTTGGAGAATTTCTCTTAATGTTGCTGCTTTTCCTGTCTTTTTGCAGCTCTCGAACAGCGAGTCGGTGCAGCATCAGATGGAGTTCTTGAACCGGCAGCTTTTGATTCTCGGAGAAGTGAATGAGCTTTACGTGGAGCAACTGCAGCACAAAAACACCAATGCTGATAAGGTATGGCCGCGTGCGTGCAGAATAATGTGCTGCTGCATCTCAATCGCTGGCAGCAACAAGCGGAGCGTGTGAAGCACAATATGGCGGCGTTAATAGTATTGTTTGTTTATACTTTAGACGGTTGATCTACTCCTATGTTCTTATTCCTCTAGGAGGTAGAGATGCTGCAAGTGTCCTTTAAAAAGGAGCTGGAAAAAGCCCGGTGTATGGTTGTGCAACAAAGTCAGCGGCTGGAGAGTGCCCAGAAGAAAATAGTAGAACTGGAGGGGCAGATGGCCAAAAAAGAGCTGCTGTTCCAGGAGCAAAAGAAGTTCTTGGAAGATATAAAATTGAAGCACAGGTATTTTTAGATAGATATATAGCTATAGATCTTTCCTTTCCCTTTTTTTCTCTTTTCGGTTTTTTTTTTTTTCTTTCTTTGTTTTTTTGTTAACCGTTCTCTTGGTCTCGCCCACTTTCCCACTAGACTATAAACACAATAATTGATAACTCACTTGCCACACCTTTCCAAACAATTTAGAAAATTGAATGGTGCTTGCTGTTAGTAAAGTCGGTTGTACTGCAGCAGAAAAACTGCACTATGCCAAAGCACCCTTGGGGTATGTTCACATTTGTGGCCCTTTTTTTTTTTTTTTTAAGCGCTTTTTTTAAAAGCTGAAAAACAGCCCAAAATTGGCCTTGGAAAAGCTTCAAATCTTCCTTTATTGACTATAATGTAAAATACGCCTTGTTCACACACAGCGTATTTAACAAGCGTAATTACGAGCTGTTTTTTTGGACGCAATTATGGCCGTAAAAATAAGTGACGTCCGTTCTTGAGACGTTTTTCTCCTGTAAAATCCCCATAGTAAACAGTGGGACAGGATTTTCCAAACTATGATTCGAAATACGCCTCTAATCAGGTGGTTTTTGGAGTGTCAATTTACACTTTAAAAAAAAAAAAAAAAAAAAAAACGCCGTGTGAACACACCCTTAGGTTATGTTTACATGGTCTGTTGGGTCTGTGTGAACGTACGCTTTTAGGTATGTGTTTGGATCCGTCTGTCGGACCCAAACACATATCTAATAATGAGCAATGTGATTTTACCACACCTATTGGACTTTGATACCATGGATAGGATATGCCACCAGTGTCTATGGTGGGAACTTCCCAGTAAAAGGGTCATCTCATGTGGCTGCACAGTGCAGTTATATTTTGTAAGCTTGGAGTCTTCAGAAAATTGTTGCTATCACACCTAGGTGATAACTCTGTAGTTAGCCTTAATTACTGGTTTATTATTCACAGCACCAATAGCCGGCACACACATGTGTAGACTATTTGCTTAGTCTCTTGTGTCATCAGCAACTGAAAATAAATTGTTTTATATATTTTTTAATTATGCGTTTTTGCCCTCAGAGGGCAGCTCCAAGCAGCAGAAAGCAAGTATAACGCCCAGAAGAGGATCAGTCAGGTTTTTGAGGTGGAGATCCTCGGCCTGTATTGCCAGCTTGAGAAAGAAGGCATGTTAAAGCAGCTAAACGAAGAAACGGCTGAACGAGCTGAAACCGCGGAGGTCGCAGAGGAAAGGTGAGAGGACTAAATTACCGAGGCTTTATTACTCATGATCGCGATCTTTTAGGTGTTGCTCAAACAAAATGACTGGGAAGCATCGATTTCAATGAGCCGTCAAGAAGTAAACATGAGCAATAGTCACTTTAATGGGGTTTTGTCATCACAAACATAGATGGGCTATGCCATCCCTGTGTCCCAGAGGTGAGGCCCGCACCTGACATAGATGGCATATCGATGGGCTGTGCCATCCCTGTGTCCCAGAGATGAGGCCCGCACCTGACATAGATGGGCTATGCCATCACTGTGGCCCGCACCTATCTGACATTGATGTGATATTGATAGACTAAGCCATCACTGTGTCCCTGAGGTGAGGCCTGCACCCATCTGATATTGATGGAATATTGATAGGCTATTTCATCGCTGTGTCCCAGAGGTGAGGCCCGCACCTATCTGACATTGATGACATATTGATGGGCTATGCCATCACTGTGTCCCAATGGGGAAGCCTACACTTTGATGGGCTATGCCATGACCCGATGCCCGGTACTGGACTCGCAGAGAGATCGGAGGCCTGCACCTTTCTGATATTGATGGGCTATTGATAGGCTATGCCATCGCTGTGTCCCAGAGGTGAGGCCCGCACCTATCTGACATTGATGACCTATTGATGGGCTATTCCATCGCTGTGTCCCAGAGGTGAGGCACCTATCTGACATCGATGGAATATCCTATCGATATGCCATCAGTGATGACAAAACCGGTTTGATGGGGTCCAGTAATACTACTTCTTTGCATATGACTTAAAGGTGTTGTCTCTCTATGCTCTTTTACTGAGTCACAAGCGGCTATAGATTCATGCTTCCTGTCTCTTCATGGTCAAGCTGTGGGTGGTTCTATAGCAGTGATTAGCAGATCAACACAGCACTCACAGCTATTCTAAAAACAGACATGAGAGCAGGATCTGTAGAGCAGAGAGCTTCAGAGTTTAAAGCAAACAAGTAATTGATTCTCTGTTGGCCAGAGATAACACACTCTGTTCTAAAGTTTTTTTTTTTTTTTTTTGCATGTATAGCAATAACTTAAGGAATTTTAGTAATTTTTTAAATGGTCTATTTAAATCCTATAGGTCGGATGTGGACAACGTTGGCACTTCCAGTCCTGACAACTCCAACAATGATGAACTGAATGTCAGTAACGGTAGCAAAGCGGTCATCCACACCGTCATGGTGTCTAGTGGAGCAAGCAGCCGAAGCGGGAGCAGCCGCAGCGGCGGTAGCAGCAGCAGCAGTCAGTCGACGCCGGAGAAAGGCAGTAACTTGCCCCTTGGCTTAAGAGAAGCGCTGGAGTTACCTCCCAGCGGCCATCTGACTATTGGCTCGTACCCGAACGCTAAAAGTCTTCTTGGTATCCGGGCCCGGGAGCTGTTTCGTAATAAGAGCGAGAGTCATTGTGATGCAGAAGGAATGAGCAGCCTGTCCGATCTCCTGAAGACCGAGCTCTGTCCGACTGCGGGGTCTGAGGCCGGGGTCTCCTCGGCGAGTAACGTGGCGAGCCCATGTGTACGGGACTTTCAAATCATGGACTATGACTGAGACACATCATTACCACAGTTAGGAGGCGAGCAATCAGTGTTACCTTCCTTCTGGCTCCTGGCTTCACTCCTTGGTGTCTGAACCTTCGATGAACGTCACGCTACTTCTGCAGGGCAACAGTAGCCGACCACTGGAACTGAAAGGGATCAAGGAATCTGTCGCCCCCTTCTTTATTTCTCCCTCTTCATCTCAGCCGTTTTCTCCCCCTTTGGTTCATTCCCCTTCTTGCAAGGATCAGATTGGGACCTGCAAGGAATGAGCAAGTACCTACCACGTCTGCCGAGACCACGTCCAGGGAACAGAAGTTTCTTCTAGACCCAAGTTAGGACGTTTTTTCCATTTACCTTTCCTTCCGCTACTTTACGGTCATGGTCTCCATTGTTGCTTAACGGGTCTGGATCGATCATTGCTAATTTTTTATTTTTTTTTTTGTCTTGTTCGGGGCAAAATCGGTGCATTCTAGGCATTTAAGTACTGGAAAAAATGTTTTTTCAAGAGTGATAGAACCCCACTAGGTCCGACCCGTGCCCCAAAAGCCATCATGCAACTTATAACTTAGGACATATCGCCAGCGTCTCTCTCCCCTCTTCTCCCCCAAGACGCTGGACTATGGCAGCTCAGTCTAGCATATTGCTTTATAGAAGTGGCCTTATATGTTAGTTGGATGCCAAATGACGTAAGGGACCAACTGTTTACCTGGACTCATCCTAGTTTTCCAGACTCTTCTATAACCCCCGCACCCATTGGTAGTATCTGCACTTGTGCCCCACAGCCCAGTCACAATACAGAATGATCTATTCACTCTTGGCAAGCAGAGCTTGTGCCCAGTTCCTTCATCATTTCAGTCTGCAATTTTTTTGGACGGCCCTAATCACCTCGATGTATACGCCCAGATTCACGAGGGTTAACCTGGGTATGAATTACTTTTTTTTTTTTTTGGTCTTTCAGGTTAGATGATTGCACTTTATTGAAAACCGTAACCTTGAATCAAACACTACACAAACGTACCCTACACACCGCACATTATACTGACCCTGGAGGATCACCTGGTAAAGGGGTGTTCCCTTCTCACACATTGATGGCAAATTGATAGGATATCAATGTGTGATGGGTGCGGGCCCCAGAAAGTCTTGGCTCAGAGGGGATAGTCCGACACACTTGCCGACCACTCCATTCTTTTCTATGGTAGTCTTAACTGCAGACGAACACCGCGCTCCTCTGTACTGGGAACTCCCATAGAACAGAATGGAGAACACAGCGCCCCCCTGTACTAGGAACTCCAATAGAGAAAAATGGAGAACACAGCGCTCCCCTGTACTGGGAACTCCCATAGAGAAGAATGGAGAACACAGCGCTCCCCTGTACTGGGAACGCCCATAGAGCAGAATGGAGAACACAGCGCTCCCCTATACTGGGAACTCCCATAGAGGGGAATGGAGAACACAGCGCTCCCCTGTACTGGGAACTCCCATAGATCAGAATTGAGAGTCAGCTGCAAGTGTGACCAACTGTTCTGAACGGAGACTTTTGGGGGCCTGTTCCCAACTCTGGGACCCGCACCTTTCACACTTTGATCGCATATATTAATCTGCCACTAATGTGTGAGCTGGAAACCCCCCTCTAGTTTCTGTACTACACAACACCCCCTTTTTAAAACTGTCCCCTCAACCCCCTCTCCCAATCTGCAGACCTTCTCCAGCTGTCCGGCCATGATGGGAACTGTGGTTTTGCTGGGGGGCTGCACTGCTTTAAGCATTAACCTGTTCCTGATTATCCATAGTCGCCTCCTCTGTGTTACCCTATAATCCACTTGTGTCCTAGTTTACAGCTTGATGAAGCTTTACGAAAAAGTGGACGTTTCTCAAATTCCCAAATCCGTCTACAAACGATCATCGCCATTGCAGGAATTTTTTTTTTTTTCTGTATTTTTGCAGCTTTGATCCCTCTTTTTACCCTTAATGGCAAGGTCATCAAGTTTACAGTGCGGATAATCGCAGCGCGCTGCCGAGTGCAAGCAGATCAGCGCACAACAATAATGGCCTCTACAATGGATAGCTATTCTCAGCGCTCGCCTCCAGGAACATCAGTCTGTCCAATGCTCCCCTTGGCTGCAATTTATTTTGTGCAGTAACCCAGTATTCAGCTGCTTTGGTTGGGGCTGGAGGCAGCATAGAGGTGCTGAGTGCCTCTGTGATGCCACTGGTCGCCACTGAAAGTGCTTGATCTACGTTTTTCACGGGGGGCTCCCACCACTGACTTTGATGGCTTATTAATCGGATGGGCCATCAAAGTCTGGTGCAGATCCTACCACAGGAACGGGCCCCAGAGGTGTGGGCTCAAAACAGAAATCCGTTCAGGCTTGTGCACGACTCGCCATTCTGTTCAATGGGAGTTCCCGGTACAGGGGAGCGCTGTGTTTTCCATTCTGTTCTATGGGAGTTCCTGGTACAGGGGAGCGCTGTGTTCTCCATACTGTTAGGTAAGTTTTTAGTATGGCCGAACACACCGTTCCCCCTGTACTGGGAACTCCCATAGAACAGAATTGAGAACACATCGCTCCCTTATACGGGAACTCCCATAGAACAGAATGGAGAACACAGTGCTCCCCTGTACTGGGAACTCCCATAGAATAGAATGGAGAACACAGTGCTCCCCTGTGCCGGGAACTCTCATAGAACAGAATGGAGGGTAGTGCGCAAGCCTGAGACAACACTTTCGGGGGCCCATTCCTGAGATGGGTGTGGGGCCCAAGAGGTGATCCCCCACACCTATCGCACATTGATGACCTATGTATGGAATATGCCATCAGTCTACAGTGGGAACATCCCTTTAAAGGGGTCCCATGAGATTAGAAAAATGTGGCTGATTTCTTCTCCAAAAGTATCCCTGGTTATTAAACAGGCTGTGTCTGGTACTGCAGTTCAGCTCTGTTTTGCTGGAATGGGGTTGAACTGCAATACCAGATCCCACCTAGTGTACTAGAGTGGCGCTGTTCTGAGATGGAAGCAGCCTTAATATCCTAGGTGGTCATTGTGTTATTGACCTCCGCTCGGCAAAGACGCATAACAAATATTTTTCTGCTTGATTTAACCCTTCCATGTCACGTTCTTGCCATTATCCATGTTACTGACCAGCAGACTACGGTTCCCATCATGAAACCCCGATCCTGCAAGCAGGTGGACAGGCCGCAGACACAGGACAAGTCCAGAGCCGACTCGACCCAGGATGTCCAGAACTGTTTAAGACTATTTGCTTGTGTTTAACTGTGAACAAATAAATACAGATTATTGTTTTGCACTAAATTCTCTTGTTACTTTCTGGATTTTTAATCAGATTTTTCTATTCTGTGTAGTGAGCACAGGTCAGATACTGGACAGAGAGGAAGCCGGTACTAGACTGGATCACTTTATGCAGTATTAGATCTTCTAACAATCAGGTACATTTTTATTTTCATTGGTTTATGTAGTGTAGTATGAAAGGGGTAACATTCCTCATTAGGGAGAGGCGCCATGAAGGTGTGTGGAGACTTATACACCATGATTGACCCCAAAGGGAGAGGCGCCATCAAGGTGTGTGGAGACTTATACACCATGATTGACCCCAAAGGGAGAGGCGCCATCAAGGTGTGTGGAGACTTATACACCATGATTGACCCCAAAGGGAGCGGCGCCATGAAGGTGTGTGGAGGCTTATACACCATGATTGATCCCAAAGGGGTAACGTTCATAAGGGAGAGGCGCAATGAAGGTGTGTGGAGACTTATAAACCACGATAGACCCAAAAGGGGCAACATTCATTAGGGAGAGGCACCATGAAGGTGTGTGGAGACTTATACACCATGATTGATCCCAAATGGGAGAGGCACCATGAAGGTGTGTGGAGACTTATACACCACGATTGACCCAAAAGGGGCAACATTCATTAGGGAGAGGCGCCATGAAGGTGTGTGGAGCATACAATAATACCAGAGGTATTCATTAGGGAGAGGCGCCATGAAGGTGTGTGGAGACTTATACAACAAACAATAATTGAAGGACCCATACAGAAAAGATAAGATGGGGGCGCCATGAAGGTGTGTGGAGACTTATACACCATGATTGATCCCAAATGGGAGAGGCACCATGAAGGTGTGTGGAGACTTATACACCACGATTGACCCAAAAGGGGCAACATTCATAAAGCAAAAAAAAGAAGAAGATGGCGCCATGAAGGTGTGTGGAGACTTATACACCATGATTTACCCCAGAGGGTTAACAATCCTAATTAGGAAGGAGCACCATGACCGTGTGTGGAGACTTATACACCATGACTGGCCCCAAAGGGGTAACGTTCAGGAGGGGGAGGCGCCATGAAGGTGTGTGGAGACTTATACACCATGATTGATCCCAAATGGGAGAGGTGCCATGAAGGTGTGTGGAGACTTATACACCATGATTGACCCCAAAGGGAGAGGCGCCATGAAGGTATGTGGAGACCTATACACCATGACTGAGCCCAAATGGGTAACGTTCCTCATTAGGGAGAGGTGACATGAAGGTGTGTGGAGACTTCTACACCATAATAGAGCCCAAAGGAGTAATGCTCCTCATTTGGGAGAGGCCCCATGAAAGTGTGTGGGGATTTAGGGTATGTTCACACGGCGTTTATTGGTGCATGTTACATACGCTTCTGAGCTGCTTGTTTCGATTTGTCTGTCGGTCTCCAAACGGACCCAAACACGCAGCTCACAAATATCAATGTGCTTTTAAATTGCTATTAATATTAGACACGCATCGGTGTTCACACGAGAGATCTCTGATGCGTCTTTCGGATCCGTTCCAAGAACTGACATGTCCATTCTTGATCCGAAAGAGGCAGCAGACGCCCTATAATAAACAATAGGGTGCGCTCCTGCTGTGTCCAACACGCAGCTGCTTGTTTGGGTACGTGTTGGATCCGTTTTGGATCTGGAAGATGCTTCGCTCTTGGATGCGCCTTTCAGATCCAACACTGATCGAAAAGTGCCGTGTGAACATACTCTTATACACAGTTTGTCACTGTACTGAAATTAAAATATGGGCTTATGGGAAATGAGCTAGGACTCTGCAGCACCCCTTTTTGGATGTAGCGTTACTCCACATCCGAATTGCTGAGCCCTGCAATGTGAATGGGATTATATATAACGTAGGAGACTGGATCCTGCAGCTTTCCAGCCATTTTGGTACTACAACTCTCAACAGGCTGAGGATGGAGACCTGCTATTCGAGGACACCGCTCCCAGGCAGACTACAATTCTCATAGTGCAACATTAATTCATACAATAATGATGGATCCGCAATCTTTCATAGACAGCGCTTCCTCATGTTACAATGTCCTCGGGACACAAGGTTTCCATCAGGCAACGCTCTTTTTTTGGGACCCTCTATCTCAGGCATCCTCAAACTGCGGCCCTTCAGCTGTTGGAAAACTACAACTCCCATAATTCCCACTGATTTATATTTTATAATGGCATGTTGGGATTTGTTTTTTCCCAAACGCTGGCGGGCCGAAGTTTGAGGATGCCTGCTCTATCTTGTAGCCGGACTCCCCATAGAATATCAGTCGCTGCCGATCTGCGAATCATGTGGTGAAGATCCGACCAATTATTGGAAACATTTCTATTGTAATTTGTCTGTAATAGTGAAGTGCATGTAGGGATTGGTGGACTAGTACATTTAGTAACCCAGTAATTTGCCACCGCCAACTCCTTTTTTTTTTCTTTTTATTAGAAAATTTTAGCACCAAATTTTTATAATACAATAAGTAATAAAAAGTAAATATCTGATGCAAATGATTATGCAGGAATAGTAAAATACTCCCCTACCCACCAACCACTGACCATAGCAGATCTATAGAATGACATAAATGTGTGATCAGTAGGGGTATACATTTTCGGTTTTATCTGCTTTTGGGAAAGTTGGGTGATGGTTGCCCTTATAGCGCCTCAGGGATGGACATTTTGACACATTTTTTTACAGATTAAAACCACATATGCCCAAATCAGATAAATGGGTAAGGGCAAACCACATTTTTACAGTTCTGAATGGTGAATCTGCCTCCCCATGTAGTGACATACTAGGTGGATGGCCGTGTCTTCGTAGATTAGCAGTTGTGCCAAACTCCTTCCATTTACAAATGATGAGATATTCAGAGCTCGGGTCCTTTTTTTTTTTTTTTTTTTTTTTAAACAAAAACAAAAGAAAAACATGAAAAACACTTTGCAACAACTTTATCCCTGAGCTGTCTGGTGTGTTCCTTGGTTTTGACGATGCTGTTTGTTCACTAATGTTCTCTAACGAACCTCTAAGGCCGTCACAAAACATCTGTGATTATACTTAGAATAAGTGACAGACAGATGTGCTCTATTTACTAATGAGGTGGCAATTGTTCACCCTGGATTTTGTTTAGGGCAGTGTTTCTCAACTCCAATCCTCAGGACCCACCAATAGGTCATGTTTTCAGGATCTCCCACAGAAAGGACTGAAAATAATTATATCATCTGTGCTATACGCAGGAAATCCTGAAAACTTGACCTGTTGGTGGGCCCTGAGGACTGGAGTTGAGAAACACTGGTTTAGGGATATCAGGGTACAGAGGGCTGATTACATAGGCACGCCTTGTTTTCAGTTTTTTAATTTTTGAAAAAATTTGGGCAAGTGCAAATTATTTTCTTTATTCTTGACAAATATTTGTCACTTTGTGTCGCTCGATCGCATAAAATATAATAAAAATACATTGAAGCTTGTGGCTGAAATGGTTAACAATGAGGAACAGCTCAAGGGGGAGGAAAACTTTTACAACCCACTGTGTGTATATGTATGTATCTAGGTGTGTGTATATATGTGTGTGTGGTATATATATATATATATATATATATATATATATATATATATATATATATATATATATATATGTATGTGTATGTGTGTGTTGTATATAGATGTAGCTCTCTCCTAGGCTGTACTAGATACAGTAATATACCTTGGATTACATATAAGCTATGATACAATTACATCAGATGCTGCATGTAGCAATCACAACCAGGCCGGGAACCTCCATTCTTAACACTGAAGTACAGGATTACATGGAATAATAATGAATACAACTTAATATAGCAAAAAAGAGCGACCCATTTGGAAGAAACTCGATGTAGCCATAGCTGGAGGATGCTCAACCCAGTATTTATTACCTTACATGGAGGAGGGGCTATGGCGTCGATGGACGTTTAGGTGGTATAGAGGCGTCCGGCGGGTCTCCACGCTGGTTTTGTGGCTCCGCAGTTGTGTTTCTTTCTGTTCGACAACGGGAAAGATGGATCTGCCTGACTGAGATTGGTCTGAGCCCCAGTGTTGTGTGTGGGGCTACACATTGTGGGCTGAACCTCACAACGCTGTCTGCTTTCCGAATGACGCTCCATTTTTTCCATCCTTGCCACAGCTTCTCGGATCTTATCCAGAGCAATGGGGACGAGGCTCACGATTCCACCGTAGTAGTTCTTGGCTTCATCACAGCTGAGGTGGTTAACGACGTCGTGAGGATATCTGGAGGGGGGAAAAAAAGGTCTATCCATTGTACGGGAATATAACTACTATAATACTGCTCCTATGTACAAGAATATAACTACTATAATACTGCCCCTATGTACAAGAATATAACTACTATAATACTGCTCCCTATGTACAAGAATATAACTACTATAATACTGCCCCCCTATGTACAAGAATATAACTACTATAATACTGCCTCCTATGTACAAGAATATAACTACTATAATACTGCTCCCTATGTACAAGAATATAACTACTATAATACTGCCCCCTATGTACAAGAATATAACTACTATAATACTGCCTCCTATGTACAAGAATATAACTACTATAATACTGCCTCCTATGTACAAGAATATAACTACTATAATACTGTCCCCTATGTACAAGAATATAACTACTATAATACTGCTCCTATGTACAAGAATATAACTACTATAATACTGCTCCTATGTACAAGAATATAACTACTATAATACTGCCCCTATGTACAAGAATATAACTACTATAATACTGCCCCCTATGTACAAGAATATAACTACTATAATACTGCCTCCTATGTACAAGAATATAACTACTATAATACTGCTCCCTATGTACAAGAATATAACTACTATAATACTGCCCCCTATGTAAAATAATATAACTACTATAATACTGCCTCCTATGTACAAGAATATAACTACTATAATACTGCCTCCTATGTACAAGAATATAACTACTATAATACTGTCCCCTATGTACAAGAATATAACTACTATAATACTGTCCCCTATGTACAAGAATATAACTACTATAATACTGCCCTATGTACAAGAATATAACTACTATAATACTGCCCGATGTACAAGAATGAACTACTATAATACTGCTCCTATGTACAAGAATATAACTACTATAATACTGCCCCCTATGTACAAGAATATAACTACTATAATACTGCCCCCATGTACAAGAATATAACTACTATAATACTGCTCCCTATGTACAAGAATATAACTACTATAATACTGCCCTATGTACAAGAATATAACTACTATAATACTGCTCCCTATGTACAAGAATATAACTACTATAATACTGCTCCCTATGTACAAGAATATAACTACTATAATACTGCCCCCTATGTACAAGAATATAACTACTATAATACTGCCTCCTATGTACAAGAATATAACTACTATAATACTGCCTCCTATGTACAAGAATATAACTACTATAATACTGCTCCCTATGTACAAGAATATAACTACTATAATACTGCTCCCTATGTACAAGAATATAACTACTATAATACTGCTCCTATGTACAAGAATATAACTACTATAATACTGCCCCCTATGTACAAGAATATAACTACTATAATACTGCCCCCTATGTACAAGAATATAACTACTATAATACTGCCCCTATGTACAAGAATATAACTACTATAATACTGCCTCCTATGTACAAGAATAGAACTACTATAATACTGCCCCTATGTACAAGAATAGAACTACTATAATACTGCTCCCTATGTACAAGAATAGAACTACTATAATACTGCCCCCTATGTACAAGAATATAACTACTATAATACTGCCCCCTATGTACAAGAATATAACTACTATAATACTGCTCCCTATGTACAAGAATAGAACTACTATAATACTGCTCCCTATGTACAAGAATATAACTACTATAATACTGCCTCCTATGTACAAGAATATAACTACTATAATACTGCTCCTATGTACAAGAATATAACTACTATAATACTGCCCCTATGTACAAGAATATAACTACTATAATACTGCCCCTATGTACAAGAATATAACTACTATAATACTGCCCCCTATGTTGTGGAGTTTGCTGCTGTTTACGGACTTACTTGGCTCTGAGCGCAGACACATCATTTGTAGGGTTGAGCAGCGCCGCGGTTTCCTCGATGGCGCACCCCGCTGACCTCCGCTCAGTCTGCATGGCTTCCAGCTTGATGCAATATTCCGCCAGATTGTGGCAGACGTCAAGGAAGAAAGTAAGAATTCTCTTGTCTGTGCTGTTGTTGCAATGGTTGTCTAAGTAGTTTTGCACCTACAATACAATTCGGAATAGGAATCAGTGCCCTCGGGTCACACATAATAACCCTTTGTCGATTTATTTAACCTGCAGTACCATGCCAAGCCACACGGTGCGCTGTTTACAGGAGGATATACCCAGAAGCACTCGGGTAAGTGCGGTACAGAACAGCCCATCAATGGGAATTTCATATGACAAGATGCTAGAGATATACCGCCACAGGAAAGGTAAGATAAGGCGGATACGACGCGGTTACCTGCGCCAGAGTGCGCACGCACTGGATCCTGTCGTTGGCGTGCTCACGGGAGCGCTCCAGAGCGGTGATGAAGGTCACTTGTTGCTGCTTTAGGAGTCTCCACTGCTGCTCTAGAGCCTTGAGGCTCTGCTTGGCGTCGTTCATTGTGCAGTTCATTTTCATCACCCTGGATATCGGAATCTGTATCTAGTCGGTATACGCTTCCTCCATGGATTTGCTGCTTTTTCCTGAAATGAATGGAAACCCTAAGTAGAGGGAGCTTTAGCGCCAGCTCCTAGGGCCCATGAGGGCGAAAGGATCTGCACTAATCCATGCAGAGTTTGTTTTCTGTTAAAGGGGTTGTCTCACTACATTGATTCATTTCTCAGTCCCGTTTTCTTGGTTTCATTTTGAATTCAGGGGCGTGTTTACTGGCTTCCACTAGGCTGCAGTAGAAGCCAGGTCTGTAGCTATAGCAACCAGTGCTGGCAGCCTATCAGGAGAGATGGAACAGATCTGTAGCTATAGCGACCAGCGCAGGCATCCTATCAGGAGAGATTGAACAGGTCTGTAGCTATAGCAACCAGTGCTGGCAGCCTATCAGGAGAGATGGAACAGGTCTGTAGCTATAGCAACCAGTGCTGGCAGCCTATCTGGAGAGATCAAACAGGTCTGTAGCTATAGCAACCAGCGCTGGCATCCTATCAGGAGAGACTGAACAGGTCTGTAGCTATAGCAACCAGTGCTGGCAGCCTATCAGGAGAGATCACACAGGTCTGTAGCTATAGCAACCAGTGCTGGCAGCCTATCATGAGAGACTAAACAGGTCTGCAGCTATAGGGACCTGAGGAGCTGATGCAGCCCATACAAGAGGGGATATGTAGGAATAGGTAGGACACTGGTAATGGACACATATTGCAAAGTGACTTGTTTTTGCAAGATCTTTCACATAAAAAGCGGCGATCCCTGTAGTGAGACAAACTCTTTAACTGTCATATCAATGGCTCCATTGCACACTATGTAACGCTAACAGGCGCTGGACTGAGCAGTATATGGCGGCACACTAGATGGAGTCCCTGCTGCGGTGTCAAGGACATGGGAGCTAAAGGAGTTTTCCAATCATATAGAAATAAAGCTTCAGCCTTGTCTGATGTAAAGTGCTACAAGATTCTAATATTCTTTGTGTTCCCAGGAGCTCTGCTTGTTGTCAGTGAATGAAGATAAACTCAGATACACACTGGTTTAAAGGGTTTGTTCCCACCATAAACTTTAATGGCAAGATACACCATGAAGGGAATGGGACCCTGAAAGAGTCGGCTCAGAATAGGGATCCGGTCAGGCTTGTGTGTGACTCTCCATTCTGTTCTATGGGAGTTCCCGGTACAGGGCAGCGCTGTGTTCTCCATTCTGTTCTATGGGAGTTCCCAGTACAGGGCAGCGCTGTGTTCTCCATTCTGTTCTATGGGAGTTCCCAGTACAGGGGAGCGCTGTGTTCTCCATTCTGTTCTATGGGAGTTCCCAGTACAGGGGAGCGCTGTGTTCTCCATTCTGTTCTATGGGAGTTCCTGATACAGGGGAGCGCTGTGTTCTCCATTCTGTTCTATGGGAGTTCCCAGTACAGGGGAGCGCTGTGTTCTCTATTCTGATCTATGGCAGTTCCCAGTACAGGGGAGCGCTGTGTTCTCCATTCTCCTCTATGGGAGTTTCCAGTACAGGGCAGCGCTGTGTTCTCCATTCTGTTCTATGGGAGTTCCCAGTACAGGGGAGCACTTTGTTCTCCATTCTCCTCTATGGGAGTTCCCAGTACAGGGAAGCGCGGTGTTCCCCATTCTCCTCTATGGGAGTTCCCAGTACAGGGGAGCGCTGTGTTCTCCATTCTGTTCTATGGGAGTTCCCAGTACAGGGGAGCGCTGTGTTCTCCATTCAGTTCTATGGGAGTTCCCAGTACAGGGGAGCGCTGTGTTCTCTCCATTCTGTTCTATGGGAGTTCCCAGTACAGGGGAGCGCTGTGTTCTCTCCATTCTGTTCTATGGGAGTTCCCAGTACAGGGGAGCGCTGTGTTCTCCATTCTGTTCTATGGGAATTCCCAGTACAGGGGAGCGCTGTGTTCTCCATTCTGTTCTATGGGAATTCCCAGTACAGGGGAGCGCTGTGTTCTCCATTCTGTTCTATGGGAGTTCCCAGTACAGGGGAGCGGTGTTCTCCATTCTGTTCTATGGGAGTTCCCAGTAAAGGGGAGCGCTGTGTTCTCCATTCTGTTCTATGGGAGTTCCCAGTACAGGGGAGCGCTGTGTTCTCCATTCTGTTCTATGGGAGTTCCCGGTACAGGGGAGCGCTGTGTTCTCCATTCTGTTCTATGGGAGTTCCCGGTACAGGGGAGCGCTGTGTTCTCCATTCTGTTCTATGGGAGTTCCCAGTACAGGGGAGCGCTGTGTTCTCCATTCTGTTCTATGGGAGTTCCTGGTACAGAGGAGCGCTGTGTTCTCCATTCTGTTCTATGGGAGTTCCCAGTACAGGGGAGCGCTGTGTTCTCCATTCTCCTCTATGGGAGTTCCCAGTACAGGGGAGCGCTATGTCCTCCATTCTGTTCTATGGGAGTTCCCGGTACAGGGGAGCGCTGTGTTCTCTATTCTCCTCTATGGGAGTTCCCAGTACAGGGGAGCGCTGTGTTCTCCATTCTCCTCTATGGGAGTTCCCAGTACAGGGGAGCACTGTGTTCCCATAGAATAGAGAGTTGTGCAGATGCGTGACCGTCTCTCTATTCTGTACCCACATTTTAAGGCAGGCATCCCCAAACTGCGGCCCTCCAGCTGTTGGGAAACTACATCTCCCATCATGCCCACTATTCTAGATTATATAAATGCATGATGGGAGTTGTAGTTTCTCAACAGCTGGAGAGCCGCAGTTTGAGGATGTCTGTTTTAAGAGGCCCGTTTCTAAAATAGGTGCAGAGGTGGGACCCCCACACATCAGTCTATGGTGTGAACAGCCCTTCTTGCAGCTGAAGGCTTGCTACGTTTCGAGTCTAGATTAGCTTTCTGCCCTCCAGAGGAATGCTCCCTTTCACTGACTGCAAGCAGAGGTCTTGACAATGTAAAGGAATTCCAACATTAAGGGCGACATGTCCGAAATGTGGCGTATCTATGCCAGTTTTAGGCGCATTAAATCAGTGTAAAGTACGCCTGAAAGTCCGATACTTTCTAAAAATTGGCGTCAGGTATACCTTGCATAGATTACTTAATGCGCCTAAAATGGCACATTGTATCAAAAAAGGGGGCATTGCATCAAAAAAGAGGGCTTTGTATCCAAAAAGGGGGCATCGGTTCAAAAAAGGGGGCATTGCATCAAAAAAGAGAGCTTTGTATCTAAAAAGGGGGCATCGTATCAAAAAAGGGGGCATTGCATCAAAAAAGGGGGTATTGTTTCCAAAAATGGGGCATTGTTTCCAAAAAGAGGGCATTGTTTCCAAAAAGAGGGCATTGTATAAAAAAAGGGGCGCATCGTATCAAAAAGGGGCGCATCGTATCAAAAAAGGGGGCATTGTATCAAAAAAGGGGGCATTGTATTAAAAAAGGGGGCATTGTATTAAAAAAGGGGGCATTGCTCAGCTTGCGGAACATATCATTGGTAGTATATGTAATGCGTCTATGGAGGCTCATTGCCCGACGGGGGCGCATAACATATGTAAGGTGCCTCAATAGGCGCGTTTCGCGACGGGGGCGCACAGTGCACCATATTTAGGCACATTACACAGTGTCGTGCCCGGCATATAATGCGCCTAGTTTTGGTGTACGACGGTTCATTTACAACAAGAATATGGCGTCAAAAGTGGGTTTGCCGCAAAATAGACCAAAAAACTGGCGTTGCCGTCTTGGGACATGTCGCCCTAAGTCTGTTAGAAAGTTGCAAAACTTTTTGTTCTATAATGATGGGGTTTAAGTTAAAGGAAAACTGAGGGCACCTTAACACCTCAGGATTATGGGGGGGGGGGGGGGGGGTATGACATTGCCTATGTGCGCGCCACTGTTTGCAAGAAATCGGATATTGTCGGGGCCCAGGTAACCCTATAATAATAGCGCCCCCTGCAGAATATATACATGTGATATCAGACATACCCACAGGGGAATGCAAACCTCTCTCTGTGTGACCACTGCCCCTCTGAGGGTGTTCCTGCTGCCCCTTGCAGTCCCCCGGGGGGGTAGCACAGGTTGTCGCCTCTCACCTTGCCCCGGGGCCCCCTGCTCGGCGTCAGATGTTGGGAGGGTGATGTTCAGCTCTGGAGCTCCTCTGATCACTGACTGCAGACACTTCTGTGATTGTTTCTCTTGTTGCTAGGAGACCATTATTACGTAGCCAGAAACTCTGTTGGGTCAACGGCCTCCGTATACATAGAGGGCAAATTAAAGGGGCAGACACAGGGGCAGCTGCTGGGGGGCCAGAGTCGGAGGGGGCCCAATTGGGTTCAATACTGTAGAACCTTCCTGTAGGGAATAACAAGGTGGGGGCGCTCCCCTATCTAGCGCTGATATATGGCGGTATTATTTATTCCTTAATCATTGCTTCTTATGCTGCTGTTTCCTGTTATTAAGTGGTGGAGCCTCATCTCATTTTGCTGTGTGACTGGTATTATATGGGCGCGTTCACGCGGCACAGGACAAATACCGGCCGGCGAACCGGCCGGTATGTGTCCTGTTTTGCGGCCGTCCCCATGGCCGCGGGGGGGGGGGGGGGGGGGGGGGGGGGGCGGCTTTTCTCCGCGATGAGCCTCCCCCTCCCATTGAGCAGCACAGAGTCCGTCCGGAAACCGGTCGGAAGATTGTGCTTGCTCAATGTTTTGCCGCCGGACCGCCGCAAAACCGCCCGACGGAAACCCGTGCAGTGGGGAGTGGGGACTGCTGTGCGGGTTTTCCATAGAGCACCATTGTGCTCCTTTTCAGGCGGTTTTTCAGGCGGTCTGAAAAACCGCAAACCGGCTGAAAAAACGTCCGAAAACCCATGCAGTGGGGACATGCCCTTAGGGTAGTATGACTGGTACTATACTGGTTCTGTGACTGTATTACATGGGCCGTATGACTGATACTATGCTGATACTGTGAGTAGTGGAACGCTGTGTTCTCCATTCTGTTCTATGGGAGTTCCCAGTACAGGGGGGCAGTGTTCTCCATTCTGTTCTATGGGAGTTCCCAGTACAGGGGAGCGCTGTCTTCTCTCCATTCTGTTCTATGGGAGTTCCCAGTTCAGTGGTGCACTGTGTTCTCCATTCTGTTCTATGGGAGTTCCCAGTACAGGGGAGTGCTGTGTTCTCCATTCTGTTCTATAGGAGTTCCCAGTACAGGGGAGCGCTGTGTTCTCCATTCTCCTCTATGGGAGTTCCCAGTACAGGGGAGCGCTGTGTTCTCCATTCTCCTCTATGGGAGTTCCCAGTACAGGGGAGCGCTGTATTCTCCATTCTCCTATATGGGAGTTCCCAGTACAGGGGAGCAGTGTTCTCCATTCTGTTCTATGGGAGTTCCCAGTACAGGGGAGCGCTGTCTTCTCTCCATTCTGTTCTATGGAAGTTCCAGGGACAGGGCAGCGCTATGTTCTCCATTCTGTTCTATGGGAGGTCCCAGTACAGGGGAGCGCTGTGTTCTCCATTCTGTTCTATTGGAGTTCCCAGTACAGGGTAGCGCTGTGTTCTCCATTCTCCTCTATGGGAGTTCCCAGTACAGGGGAGCGCTGTATTCTCCATTCTCCTGTATGGGAGTTCTCAGTACAGGGGAGCGCTGTCTTCTCCATTCTCCTCTATGGGAGTTCCCAGTACAAGGGAGCGCTGTGTTCTCCATTCTCCTCTATGGGAGTTCCCAGTACAGGGGAGCGCTGTCTTCTCTCCATTCTGTACTATGGGAGTTCCCAGTACAGGGCAGCGCTATGTTCTCCATTCTGTTCGATGGGAGTTCCCAGTACAGGGGAGCGCTGTGTTTTCCATTCTGTTCTATGGTAGTTCCCAGTACAGGGGAGCGCTGTGTTCTCTCCAGTCTGTTCTATGGGAGTTCCCAGTACAGGGGTGCGCTGTGTTCTCCATTCTGTTCTATGGAAGTTCCAGGGACAGGGCAGCCTTATGTTCTCCATTCTGTTCTATGGGAGTTCCCAGTACAGGGGAGTGCTGTGTTCTCCATTCTGTTCTATGGGAGTTCCCAGTACAGGGGAGTGCTGTGTCCTCCATTCTGTTCTATGGGAGTTACCAGTACAGGGGAACGCTGTGTTCTCCATTCTGTTCTATGGCAGTTCCCAGTACAGGGGAGCGCTGTGTTCTCTCCATTCTGTTCTATGGGAATTCCCAGTACAGGGGAGCGCTGTGTTCTCCATTCTGTTCTATGGGAGTTCCCAGTACAGGGGAGTGCTGTGTCCTCCATTCTGTTCTATGGGAGTTCCCAGTACAGGGGAGCGCTGTGTTCTCCATTCTGTTCTATGGGAGTTCCCAGTACAGGGGAGCGCTGTGTTCTCCATTCTGTTCTATGGGAGTTCCCAGTACAGGTAGTGCGGTGTCCTCCATTCTGTTCTATGGGAGTTCCCGGTACAGGGGAGCGCTGTGTTCTCCATTCTGTTCTATGGGAGTTCCCAGTACAGAGGAGCGCTGTGTTCTCCATTCTGTTCTATGGGAATTCCCAGTACAGGGGAGCGCTGTGTTCTCCATTCTGTTCTATGGAAGTTCCAGGGACAGGGCAGCGCTATGTTCTCCATTCTGTTCTATGGGAGTTCCCAGTACAGGGGAGCGCTGTGTTCTCCATTCTGTTCCTTAGGAGTTCCCAGTACAGGGGAGCGCTGTGTTCTCCATTCTCCTATATGGGAGTTCCCAGTACAGGGAAGCGCTGTCTTCTCCATTCTCCTCTATGGGAGTTCCCAGTACAGGGGAGCGCTGTGTTCTCCATTCTGTTCTATGGGAGTTCCCGGTACAGGGGAGCGCTGTGTTCTCCATTCTCGTCTATGGGAGTTCCCGGTACAGGGGAGCGCTGTGTTCTCCATTCTGTTCTATGGGAGTTCCCGGTACAGGGGAGCGCTGTGTTCTCCATTCTGTTCTATGGGAGTTCCCAGTACAGGGGAGCGCTGTGTTCTCCATTCTGTTCTATGGGAGTTTCCGATACAGAGCAGATCTGTGTTCTCAAATGTTCACAACATTTGACGCGTTTCGCGCTGCACAAAAAAACAGAAGTGCGGGACCAATATCAGGAGCATCAGGTACAATGTTTCTGCTTCAAAAATAGGCAGCAGAAAAGGGACCAAAAGAAATTAAGAAAACGCACATAAAAAACGAATAATACTTACAAACGCGCGTTTCTCCTGTGTCGTGCGCGCTAATTTCACTGCAAAAATTGAAGTCGTGTGATCCCTTCTGCTGTAAAGTGAGGTTGAAAAGCCAAGTTCTATTTGAGCCTGTGTGACCAGAGGAAGTCACCATAGGTGACCCCTGGAGCCGCTGGGCCATATAGAGCCGTTGACCCCCCAGCAATGTGTCTGCCCCGAGAAGGCGTCGTGAAAGCGCGGGAGAACGGGCGGCGCGCGGTTTCCTTTGAGGGGCCTTTCCCTTTTCCTTTCCCCTTTGTTTGTTTTTTTTTTTCCTCGTGTTACAATGCGCCAGACGCCGACTTTGATGGCAGCAAACGCGGAATTGTTTTTGAACTTTCTCAAAGTGCGAAAAATCAAAGTGGTTTTTTTTTTCGGGCTACAGAGACACAAGAGGCAGGAGAGAGAGTGGATGTTATCTCCATCAAGAGGCCGCTCGGATAACAGATAAAAGGTGGCAAATCAGACGCCGCCGCCGCTCGGGGAGCCGGCACGCTGGAGCGGGGCCGCGGAGCGCTACTGAAGACTCCCCGACAAAATTCACAGTTCTGCAGCAGCTGAGGGCTATGCGGAGGTTCTGCAGCAGCCTAGGTGTATGAGGAGGTTCTGCAGCAGCTGAGGTGTAGGAGGAGGTTCTGCAGCAGATGAGGTGTATGAGGAGGTTCTGCAGCAGATGAGGTGTATGAGGAGGTTCTGCAGCAGATGAGGTGTATGAGGAGGTTCTGCAGCAGATGAGGTGTAGGAGGAGGTTCTGCAGCAGCTGAGGTGTAGGAGGAGGTTCTGCAGCGGCTGAGGTGTATGAGGAGGTTCTGCAGCAGCTGAGGTGTATGAGGAGGTTCTGTAGCAGCTGAGGTGTATGAGGAGGTTCTGCAGCGGCTGAGGTGTATGAGGAGGTTCTGCAGCAGCTGAGGTGTATGAGGAGGTTCTGCAGCGGCTGAGGTGTATGAGGAGGTTCTGCAGCAGCTGAGGTGTATGAGGAGGTTCTGCAGCAGCTGAGGTGTATGATGAGGTTCTGCAGCAGCTGAGGTGTATGATGAGGTTCTGCAGCGGCTGGGGTGTGTGAGGAGGTTCTGCGGCAGCTGAGGTGCCTGAGGAGGTTCTGCGCGCTGAGGGGGTATGAGGAGGTTCTGCGCAGGCCTGAGGTGTATGAGGAGGTTTTTGCAGCGGCTGAGGTGTATGAGGAAGTTCTGCAGCGGCCGAGGTGTATGAGGAAGTTCTGCAGCAGTGGGGTTTTATGAGGGGGTTTTCTGCAGCAAATGAGGTGTAGTATGAGGAGGTTCTGCAGCAGCTGAGGTACAAGAGTAGGTTCTGCAGCAGCTGAGGTGTATGAGGAGGTTCTGCAGCAGCTGAGGTGTATGAGGAGGTTCTGTAGCAGCTGAGGTGTATGAGGAGGTTCTGCAGCAGCTGAGGTGTATGAGGAGGTTCTGCAGCAGCTGAGGTGTATGAGGAGGTTCTGTAGCAGCTGAGGTGTATGAGGAGGTTCTGCAGCAGCTGAGGTGTATGAGGAGGTTCTGCAGCAGCTGAGGTGTATGAGGAGGTTCTGTAGCGGCTGAGGTGTGTGAGGTTCCGAAGCTAGGTTTATGAGGAGTTTCTGCATCAGCTGAGGTGTATGAGGAGGTTCTGCAGCAGCTGAGGTGTTTGAGGAGGTTCTGTAGCAGCTGCGGTGTATGAGGAGGTTCTGCAGCAGCTGAGGTGTATGAGGAAGTTCTGCACAGCTAAAGGTGTAATGAGGAGGTTCTGCAGCAGCTGAGTTGTATGGAGGAAGTTCTGCAGCAGCTGAGGTGTATGAGGAGGTTCTGCAGAAGCTGAGGTGTATGAGGAGGTTCTGTAGCAGCTGAGGGGTATGAAGAGGTTCTGCAGCAGCTGCGGTGTATGGGGAGTTCTGCAGCGCTGAGGTGTATAGAGGAGTTCTGCAGCAGCTGAGGTGTTTGAGGAGGTTCTGCAGCAGCTGAGGTGTATGAGGAGGTTCTGCAGCAGCTGAGGTGTATGAGGAGGTTCTGCAGCAGCTGAGGTGTATGAGGAGGTTCTGCAGCAGCTGAGGTGTATGAGGAGGTTCTGTAGCAGCTGAGGTGTATGAGGAGGTTCTGCAGCAGCTGAGGTGTATGAGGAGGTTCTGTAGCAGCTGAGGTGTATGAGGAGGTTCTGTAGCAGCTGTGGTGTATGAGGAGGTTCTGCAGCAGCTGAGGTGCATGATGAAGTTTTGTAGCAGCTGAGGTGTATGAGGTGGTTCTGCAGCAGCTGAGGTGTATGAGGAGGTTCTGCAGCAGCTGAGGTGTATGAGGAGGTTCTGCAGCAGCTGAGGCATAGGATGAGGTTCTGCAGCAGCTGAGTTGTATGAGGAAGTTCTGCAGCAGCTGAGGTGTATGAGGAGGTTCTGCAGCAGCTGAGGTGTATGAGGAAGTTCTGCAGCAGCTGAGGTGTATGAGGAGGTTCTATTGCAGCTGAGGTGTATGAGGAGGTTCTGTAGCAGCTGAGGTGTATGAGGAGGTTCTGTAGCAGCTGCGGTGTATGAGGAGGTTCTACAGCAGCTGCGGTGTATGAGGAGGTTCTGCAGCAGCCTAGGTGTATGAGGAGGTTCTGTAGCAGCTGCGGTGTATGAGGAGGTACTCTAGCGGCTGAGGTGCTTGAGGAGGTTCTGCAGCAGCTGCTGTGTATGAGGAGGTTCTGTAGCGGCTGAGGTGCATGAGGAGGTTCTGTAGCAGCTGAGGTGTAGTATGAGAAGGTTCTGCAGCAGCTGTGGTGTATGAGGAGGTTCTGTAGCAGCTGAGGTGTATGAGGAGGTTCTGTAGCGGCTGAGGTGTAGTATGAGGAGGTTCTGCAGCGGCTGAGGTGCATGAGGAGGTTCTGCAGCGGCTGAGGTGCATGAGGAAGTTCTGCACCCGCTGTGTGAAATGAGGAGGTTCTGCGCAGCTGAGGTTTTATGAGGAGGTTCTGCAGCAGCTGAGGTGTATGAGGAGGTTCTGCAGCAGCTGAGGTGTATGAGGAGGTTCTGCAGCAGCTGAGGTGTATGAGGAGGTTCTGCAGCAGCTGAGGTGTATGAGGAGGTTCTGCAGCAGCTGAGGTGTATGAGGAGGTTCTGCAGCAGCTGAGGTGTATGAGGAGGTTCTGTAGCAGCTGAGGTGTATGAGGAGGTTCTGTAGCAGCTGAGGTGTATGAGGAGGTTCTGTAGCGGCTGAGGTGTATGAGGAGGTTCTGCAGCAGCTGAGGTGTATGAGGAGGTTCTGCAGCAGCTGTGGTGTATGAGGAGGTTCTGTAGCAGCTGCGGTGTATGAGGAGGTTCTGCAGCAGCTGAGGTGTATGAGGAGGTTCTGTAGCAGCTGAGGTGTATGAGGAGGTTCTGCAGCAGCTGAGGTTATGAGGAGGTTCTGCAGCAGCTGCGGCGTATGAGGAGGTTCTGTAGCGGCTGAGGTGTAGTATGAGGAGGTTCTGCAGCGGCTGTGGTGCATGAGGAGGTTCTGCAGCGGCTGAGGTGCATGAGGAGGTTCTGTAGCAGCTGAGGTGTATGAGGTTCTGTAGCAGCTGAGATGTATGAGGAGGTTCGGCAGAAGCTGAGGGGTATGCGGAGGTTCTGTAGCAGCTGAGGTGTAGGAGGAGGTTCTGTAGCAGCTGTGGTGTATGAGGAGGTTCTGGAGCAGCGGCGGTGTATGTGGAGGTTCTGTAGCAGCTGAGGTGTGTGAGGAGGTTCTGTAGCAGCTGCGGTGTATGAGGAGGTTCTGTAAGCTGCGGTGTATGAGGAGGTTCTTCAGCAGCTGAGGTGTATGAGGAGGTTCTGCAGCAGCTGAGGTGTATGAGGAGGTTCTGTAGCAGCTGAGGTGTATGTGGAGGTTCTGCAGTAGCTGAGGTGAATGAGGAGGTTCTGTAGTAGCTGAGGTGTATGAGGAGGTTCTGCAGCAGCTGAGGTGTAGGAGGAGGTTCTATAGCAGCTGAGGTGTATGAGGGTTCTCCCAGCGCTGGGTGTATGAGGAGGTTCTGTATCGGCTGAGGTGTATGAGGAGGTTCTGCAGCAGCTGAGGTGTATGAGGAGGTTCTGCAGCAGCTGAGGTGTATGAGGAGGTTCTGCAGCAGCTGAGATGTATGAGGAGGTTCTGTATCGGCTGAGGTGTATGAGGAGGTTCTGCAGCGGCTGAGGTGTATGAGGAGGTTCTCCCAGCAGCTGGGGTTTGTATGAGGAGGTTTGCAGCAGCTGAGATGAAATGAGGAGGTTCTGCAGCAGCTGAGGTGTATGAGGAGGTTCTGCAGCAGCTGAGGTGTATGAGGAGGTTCTGCAGCAGCTGAGGTGTGTGAGGAGGTTCTGCAGCAGCTGAGGTGTGTGAGGAGGTTCTGCAGCAGCTGAGGTGTGTGAGGAGGTTCTGCAGCAGCTGAGGTGTATGAGGAGGTTCTGCAGCAGCTGAGGTGTATGAGGAGGTTTGCTGTCAGAGGCTGACTATCACATTAGGATGAGTTTCTCCTGCAGGGAATACAGCCGTCTCGGCCTGAGAGCCCCTTATTTCTCTTATGTTAAAGGGGTTCTCTATCTGCAGACACTTTGGAGTTTCCCTCCCTCCACCCCCCGGATTGCACATAGTTCTGTCTTCCTCAGCAATGGACGCCCGGTTACTATTTACTGTAACCTCAGACGCCCGGGGAATGGAGTCCGTTACCAGTGGATTCCGGGAGGCGCCGTCCACTCAATGCAAACAGTTCTTAATCTCTGGGGAGGAAATCCACAATGTTGCTGCGTAAACACGGCCAATGTTCTGCAAACCCACAACCAAACAGCGAGGATTCCTTCCTGCCCAAATCAACAAGTGTGCAATCCTGTGATCAACACCAGCAACTGGGCGAGACTTAAAGGGGTCGTCTCACTACAGGGATCACTGCTTTTTATGTTAAAGATCTTGCAAAAACAAGTCACTTTGCAATTTGTGTCTATTACCAGATATCCCTTCTTGTATGGGCTGCATCAGCTCTTCAGGTTGCTATAGCTACAGACCTGTTCGATCTCTCCTGATAGGCTGCCAGTGCTGGTCACTATAGCTACAGACTTGTTTGATCTCTCCCGATATGCTGCTAGTGCTGGTCACTATAGCTACAGACCTGTTCGATCTCTCCTGATAGGCTGCCAGCACTGGTCGCTATAGCTACGACCTTTTTCAATCTCTCCTGTAGGCTGCCAACCGGGTCGCTATAGCTACAGACCTTTTCAGTCTCCCCTGATACGCTCCCAGACTGGTCGGATAGCACAGACCTGTTATCCCCCTGTGGGCGCCGCATGGTCGCTTTGCTAAAGCCTGTTCAATCTCCCCTGATGGCTGCCAACAGGGGTCGCTATAGCTCAGACCGGGTTCAGTCTCTCTGATAGGGCCACACGGGTTCTTAGCTACAGACCTTGTGATCTCCCTGTGGGCTGCCCACTGGTCGCTATACTACAGCCTGTTCAATCCCCCTGATGGGCTCCCACACTGGTTGCAAAAGCTACAGCCCTGTTCAATCTTTTCCTAAGGGGCTGCCACATTGGTTTTTTGCTACCCCGTTTGATCTTTTCTTTTTGGCTGCCACAGGTTCAAACTACAGCCGGTTCTACGCGCCTATGGAACCAGTAAACACGCCCCTGAATTCAAAGTGAAATCAAGAAAACAGGATGAATCAGTGTAGTGAGACAACCCCTTTAAAGGGGAAGTCCATTATTCTGTTTCTGAGTCTAATATGAGCGGCGTATAAGCACCCGCCTTCTCTAGAGTCCTGAAGACAATCCAATTCTGAATGATGCCCTGTGAAAGCTTCTGAGCGAGGGCGGTGCACGGGGAAAGCCAAAACATAGGAACACCTCAGGAGGCGAAGAATTCATCATTTTGCAAGTACCCCCGGGGGCCCGGGCCCTTTTGAAAATCCTGTGGATCAGACCCCCGTAGGGGGCCCTCCTGCTCTGACCCCGGGGCCCGACTCCTCTGAAGAGTCCGTGGTATCAGACCCTTGGTGGCCCCCTGCTCTGAGCTCCGGGGGGCCCGGCTCCTCTAAGAGTCCGTGGTTCGACCCGGGGGTGGCTCTCCTGCTCTGAGCCCGGGGGCCCGGGCTCCCTGAAAGTCCTGGGTATCAGACCCCCTTGGGGGCCCCCCCCGCTCTGACCCCAGGGCCCGGCCCTCGAAGAGTCGTGGTATACACCGTGGTGGCCCCCCTGCTCTGACTCCCGGGGCCCGGACCCTCTAAAAGTCCCGTGGTATCAATCCTGTAGGTGGGTCTCCCTCCAACCCCCGGGGGCCCGGGCTCCTCGAAAGTCCTGTGGTATCAATCCGTAGGGGTTCCCCCTCTTCCCCCGGGGCCTGGGGTCCTCTGAAGAGTCCTGTGGTAAAGATCCTGTAGGTGGCCCTCCTGCCCTGACCCCCGGGAGCCCCGGGTCCCTGAAGGTCCGTGGTTCAATCCTGTGGGGGCCCTCCCGCTCGACCCCGGGGCCCGGACTCCTCGAAGAGCCTGTGGTATAGATCCCCGTGGTGGCCCCCCCTGCTCTGACCCCGGGGGCCCGGACTCCTCTGAAAGTCCTGTGGATCTCCTGTAGGTGCCTCCCTGTCTGATTCGGGGGGGCCGGCTCCTCTGAAGAGTCCCGTGGGGATCAGACCCTTAGGTGGCCCTCCTGCTCTGACCCCGGGGCCCCCGGGCTCCTCTGAAGCCTGTGGGATCGATCCGTAGGTGGCTTCCCGCTCCAACCCCCGGGGCCTGGGTCCTCTGAAGAGTCCTGTGGTATCAGACCCTTGGGGGGCTCTCCTGCTCCAAAACCCCCCGGGGGCCCGGACCCTCGAAGATCCCTGTGGGATCGACCCTGAGGGGGCCCTCCTGCTCTGACCCGGGGCCCGGACTCCTCTGAAGAGTCCTGTGGTATCAGATCCTGTAGGTGGCTCTCCTGCTCCAACCCCCGGGGCCTGGACTCCTCTGAAGAGTCCTGTGGATCAACCCGTGGTGGCCCTCCTGCCTGACCCCGGGGCCCGGACTCCTCTGAAGAGTCCTGTGGTATCAGACCCTGTAGGTGGCTCTCCTGCTCCAACCCCCCGGGGGCCCGGACCCCCGAAAGTCCTGTGGGATCAGACCCCGTAGGTGGCTCTCCTGTTCCAACCCCCGGGCCCCCGGGCTCCTTAAGAGCCTGTGGATCAATCCTGTAGGGGGCCCTCCTGCTCCAACCCCCGGGGGGCCCGGACTCCTCTGAAGAGTCCTGGGTATCAGATCGTAGGTGGCCCCCCCTCTGACCCCAGGGCCCGGGGCCCCTTTAAGAGTCCCGGGTAAGACCTTAGGTGGCTTCCTGTTCCCAACCCCCGGGGGCCCGGACTCCTTGAAGGTCCCGTGGTATCAGACCCTGTAGGGGGCTCTCCTCTCCCAAACCCCCCGGGGGCCCGGACCCTCTGAAAGTCCAGTGGTACAACCTGTAGGGGGCCCTCCGCCCAAAACCCCCGGGGGCCCCGGGCCCCCTGAAGAGTCCCGTGGGTTTTAACCCGTAGGTGGCTTCCGCCCAACCCCCCGGGGCGTGGACTCCTCTGAAGAGTCCCTTGGTATCAGACCCGTAGGTGGGTCTCCTCCCAACCCCCGGGGGCCCGGACCTTGAAGAGCCTGTGGGATCAGACCCCTTTGGGGGCTTTCCCGCTCCAAACCCCCCCCGGGCCCGGCCCTCTGAAGAGTCCTGTTGGGATCAGACCCTGTAGGTGGGTCTCCGCTCCAACCCCCCGGGCCTGGACTCCTTGAAGAGCCGTGGTATCAGCCCGTAGGTGGGTCTCCTGTTTCCAACCCCCGGGGCCTGGGCTCCCGAAAGTCCTGTGGTAAACAGACCCCCGAAAAGGGGGCTCTCCCGCCCAACCCCCGGGGCCCCCGGACTCCTTGGAGAGTCCTGTGGATCAACCCTGGGTGGCCCTCCGGCTTTGACCCCGGGCCCGACTCCCGAAATCCCGTGGGATCAGATCCGTATGGCCCTCCTCCTGACCCGGGGCCCGGGGCTCCTCTGAGGCCGTGGTACAACCCTGTAGGGGGCTTCCCTGCTCCAACCCCCGGGGCCGGACTCCCTGAAAGTCCTGGTTTTCGACCCTGAGGTGGGTCTCCTCCCAAAACCCCCCCCTCCCCGGGCTCCTCTGAAGAGTCCTGTGGTATCAAACCCTGTAGGTGGCTCTCCGCTCTGACCCCCTGGGGCCCGGGCTCCTTTGAAAAGTCCTGTGGTATCAGATCCTGTAGGGGGCCCTCCTGTCTGACCCCGGGCCCGGCTCTCTGAAGGTCCCGTGGTATCAGATCCAGGGCCTCCCCCTGCTCTGACCCCCGGGACCCGCTCCTCTTTAAGTCCTGTGGTCAACCCCCGTGGTGGGCCCCCCTCTCTGACCCCCGGGGGCCCGGGCTTCCCCCGAAGAGTCCGTGGTATCAGACCCTGTAAGTGGGGCCCCCCCTCTGACCCCGGGGGCCCAACTCTGAAGAGTCCTGGGTATCATTCCTGTGATGCACCCCTGCTCTGACCCCGGGCCCCGGACTCCTCTGAAGGTCCTGTGGATCAAATCCTGTAGGTGGCCCCCCTGCTTGACCCCCTTGGGGGCCCCGCTCTTCTGAAGAGCCTTGGTTCAATTTCCCGTAGGTGGCCCTCCTGCCTGACCTCCGGGGCCCACTCCTCTAAGAGTCCTGTGGGGTCAGATCCTATAGGTGGCCCCCCCTGCTCTGCGCCGGGGCCCGGACTCCTCTGAAAGTCCGGGTACAGATCCTTTGGTGCCCCCTGCCCCTGGGCGCCGGGGCCCGGGCTCCCGAAAAACCTGTGGTGCCAATCCTGTAGGTGGCCCTCCTGCTCGACGCCCCCGGCCCCTCCACATGATGGGGATGTACTATCGACCAGGGGCCTTCTTCCATTGCTCCAGTTCTGATGCTCACATTCCTATTGTAGACACCTAATGGTGGACAGGGGTCAGCATGGGTCCCTTTGACCAGGGCCCTATATACAGCAGCTGCCCTGCCCTGTGTGTCCTCAGAGCACATTTGGTTCTAAC